>PISX010010951.1:0-67800 GCA_004024625.1 Mellivora capensis | reverse complement strand
CGGGGTCTCTTCTGATTTCATACAAATTTTAGGATTATTTGCTCCAGCTCTTTGAAAAATACCGGTGGAATTTTGATTGGAATGGCATTAAAAGTATAGATTGCTCTAGGTAGTATAGACATTTTAACAATGTTTAAGATTTTGATTACATGACCAGACAAGCAAACCAGACCAGCTGAGGTTCTGTCCAAGGTATAGGAACTTGAGTTCTGGAGGTAGAAGAGGGGCATGCTGGTCATCAATGATAGCCTCAGGAGTAGATGTGCAAGCACTTCTTAGTTCTTTTTAGGAAATGGCAGCTTGCTACCACCTTGAGAGATTTTACTCCCCACCCTCATACTCCACTTCAAGGGGGGAAAAATGCATTTTTTTTTCCAGGAGAGATCTAGATATATTATAAGATGCTGCAAAGTGGTCTAAGTGGCCCTCAAGGTGAACTTTATCAAATCCAAAGGTCTCTGAAATTCCCTTGAATTGAGGCTGGGGATTCTCTAGAAAGAATTGGTGTTGCTTCCATACTTCTGTTGCCATTGCTGCTTCTATAGGAAGTCAAGAGTTCTGGGCCATGGCTGTGGCGGCAGGAGTGGGTGTGTGTGGGGAAGGGAAGGAGGATTAGTTTGAAGCCAGTGGGGCAGCAGCTGCCGATCTCTCAGGGGACTCACAGGCAGGGCCCAACAGGGTCCCAAGTCCTGCAATGCCACACAACACTTACTGGGTTTCTTTTTCCTCTCTCCCACTACAGATTTGGTTCAGTGATGCAATAGCTTTATAGAGCCTCAGTGAAAATAGCTAGTAGTCCTGAGCAATCATCTTATCACAAATCACTCTTCTGCTTCCCTGGGAGTACACCCCACCACAAAACATTAACACCTAAGCTTTTGTCTCAGGCTCTGATTTCTAAGAGCTCCTGGCCATGCAGGTCTTTTCCCTCATTCTCACTCTGCCCTTTAGATTTGTTCAAGGATCAGTATTATCATCACCTTTGTGAGAGCCTATAATTGAGATATGGAGACATCAAAGCAAAGGGAAAGTTTGTTTTTAAAAACTTGTGTTAGCTCATGGGATTCATCATATGTAAAGATGGTGAGAATATGACAGGTCAACATTTTTTGTTCTTACCTCAAAATTGTCAATTTTAAATACAGTCTGGTAGATACCCTATATAACCTTCACAGTGATACTTTAACTTTTTTTTTTTGTTGTTTTCTCAACTCATTATGCTTTTATAATAAACTGATTGTGTGGTCTGATTATCAATTAATTTAATTTTACTTTTTCTTATTTTAAAACTAACTAAATACTATGTACCAGAAATATACCTATATTATGGAGATATGTTTCTGAACCTCACAGGCAAAACTGTTGTTATAAAACATATGTCTATGGAGAAAAAAATCAAGTTATAACCAACTTAAAAGAAAAAGGTATATAAAATTAAGTGAGGGAAGAAAATGACAGGGGAAGGATGTGGGTTAAGTGATGGGGCAAGAATATGACCCAAACACCCTTAACATTCCCCTCAGTGTCACTAAATTTTAGACAGCCTTCCTCCTGAATCCAAATCTGTCTTTCTTTCTCTCTCTCCCTCCCTCCCTTCCTTCTTCCCTCCCTCCTTTCCATCCCTTCCTTCCTTTCTTCTTTCCAACCTTCCTTCCTTCTTTTCTTTCTTTTTTTTTTCCTTTTCACAAAATATAAATACTATCATTTAATAGACTTTATTTTTTTAGAGCAGATTTAGATTCACAGCAATACTGAGAGGAAAGCAGAGAGAGTTACTATATATCCCTGTCCTTACACAAGCACAGGTTCCCTCATTAGCAGTATCCCCCACCAGAGTGCTAAATTTGTCATAATGGATGAACCTATATTCATACATTATCACCCAATGTCAGTAGTTTAGACTCAGGTTTACCATTGGTGGTGTACATTCTATGAGCCTGGACAAATGTATAATGACAGGTATCCATCAATACATTTTCATACTGAGTATTTCACTGCCCTAAGAAACCCTCTGTTTTCTACCTTTTCATCCCTTCCTTCTACCTGTCCTCTGGCAACCAATTACATTTTCACTGTCTCTATAGTTTTGCTTTCCTTTAGAATGTCTTATAGTTGGAATCAAACAATACATGGCCTTTTCACATAAGCACATAGTTCTTAGTATTCGGAACTCAAGCTTCCTCCATGCCTTTTAATGACTTGACAGTCTATTTCTTTTAAGTACAGAATAATATCCTATTTTCTGGATGTACCACAGTGTATTTATCCACTCACCTACTGAAGGCCATCCTGATTGCTTCCACATTTTGGCAATTATGAATAAAATTTCTATCCACATGTGTGTCCAGGATTTTGTTCAGACAAGTCTTCAGCTCTATAGGCAAATACCGAGGAGTACAATTTTTGGATTCCATGGTAAGAGTATGCTTAATTTTGAAAAAAACTGCCAAACTTTATTCCAAAGTGACTTACCATTTTGCATTTCCATCAACAATGAATGAAAAGTTTTTCTTGTTCCACATCCTCACCAGCATTGTTGTTAGTGCTCTGGATTTTGGCCATTCTAACAGGTGTGTGATGGTATCTCATCATTGTTTTAACTTACATTTCTCTGATGACATTTAATATAGGGTATCTTTTCATGTGAATATTTGCTGTGTATCTTTCTTGGTGAACTATCCAAGTATTTGGCTTATTTTTTTTAATCAGGTTGCTTTTTTTCTTATTGTAGAGTTTTAAGAGGTTTTATATATTTTGGATCACAGTCCTTTATTAGATGTCTTTTTGCATACACTTTTCCCCAGTCTGGCTTGTCTTCTCATTTTCTTGATACGACTTTTAATTTTAATGAAGTCCAGTTTGTTTCTTTCGTGGACCATGCCTTTGAATCATGCTGTATTTGTAAAGTCATTGTCATACTCAAGGTCATCTGGGTTTTCTCCTACATTATCTTCTAAGAATTTTATAGTTTTGCATTTTAAACTTAGGTTTGATTCATTGATTCATTTGGAGCTATTTTTTGTGAAATGTGTATAAAGCATGTTTCTGCAGTCATCTTTTTGCATGTGGATGTTAGTTGTTCCAGCACCATTCATAGAAGAGACTATCTTTGCACCATTAATGTGTTTGATACTTTTAAAAATATCGGTTGCCCATATTTGTGAGACTCTTTTTCCTAACCCTCTGTTCTGTTCCACTGATCTATTTGTCTATTCTTCCTCCAATACCACAGTCTTCATTTCTTTAGCTTTCAGTAAGTCTTAAGGTTGGATGATGGCAGTCTTCCAACTTTGTATATCTCCTTCAATTTGTGTTGGCTCTTCTGGTTTTTTTGTTGTTTTCTTGTTTTGTTTTTGTTTTTGTTTTTGCCTTTCCATATAAATTTTAGAGTCAATTGTCAGTATCCACAAAATAAAGTGTCAGGATTTTATTTGGGACTGTATAGAACAAATAGATCAAGTTGGAAAGAATTGACCTCTTAGCAATATTGAGTCTTCTCATCCATAAGCATGGAATATTGCATTTACTGAGTTCTTTTATTTTGTTCATCAAAGTTTTGTAGTTTTTCTCATATAGGTCTTGTACATATTTTGTTGGATATGCCCTATCTATTTCAGTTTGGGGGGATGTTCTAAATGGTATTGTGTTTTTTATTTCAAATTCCATTTGCTCATTCCAAGTGTATAGGGAAGTTATTGGCCTCCTTTTTTTTAGCATTTACTTTAAAAAACTTGTAATCATAAACACTTTCTTTGCCCCCTTTAACATGTAAAACTTTCTAAAGCCTCTTTCCAGTTTTACAATGCTTGGATTCATTTGTCAAGGGCTTGAGAGCCATTCTTTTGCAATGTCATCAGTGGAAGATAGGGTTGGAGCCTAATTGAGGTTGGATGTTGCTCCAAGCTGTAAAATTAGCTCTTGTTTTGAAGATATGAAAAGTTTATTTTTCCTTTGGATAAAGCCAATTAATAATCACAAATGGCCTAAGATCTGCCTCCCTGACCCCAGCTTTTACAAACTGTATTCTTTTGTTTCAGTGAAGCTGCATTCAGACTCATAGTCTCTCTCCCTTATCTCAATATTTTTAAATGTTGTCTTCCTTGCCTGCTTAACTTTGGTACAAATTTTTGCTTTGAAAGAATTCATATTGTTGAGGGTGAAGTAGTCAGGAAAACTTTTCCTGAGAAGGTGACATTTGATTAGACACACCTAATGGGAAATACTGACACTATAAGATATCAGGAAGTGTATTCTAGGTAAAGGGAAAAGCATGTATTCTCTGAGGCAAGAATGGATGTGGTACGTTTTAGGAATAGCATAAATTCAGTGTAGCTTAAAGAGGCTGAAAGAAGAATATTAGGTGAGTGTTAAGTATCCAGGTTGTAGCAGACCTTGTAGGCCATTTAAAACACTTGACTACTCTTTATGAGATGAGGTCTTTTTCACTGGAGGAGTGGCATGTTCTGATCTATTTACAAAAGATCCTTCTGGATGCTTAATGGAGGACAGACTTAAGGAAGGTCAAGAATGTTCAGCATACAGACCATCCAGGAAGTAGTCCTGGCAAGAGTCACATAGTGGAGGCTTGTGCCAGAATATTATTACCACTGAACGTGAAGAGATGTGGCCCAGCTGGGCTATAGTTTAAACGTAAGTGTAACAAGACTTACTGAAAGACAGGATGTTAAATGAATGTACTAACAAACATTTGTAGTGTTTCTAAGTATAATGATTCAGAATATTCTATTTAAAAATCTTTAATTCACTTTTGAAAAGAAAAATTAACCTAAATCTAATCTCTAACTATGGTGCATTTTGTTTATCTTGACTGGCAGTCTTCCTAACCAGATTCCATTAGGAGGAATAAAGTATGAAAAATTACAGATTTTTATTTTGTTTTAAACATTATTTATACCAACTAAAGTACTACAATAAATCTGCTAAGAGAGTAGATCTTAAAAGTATTCATCACAAGGAAAACATGAACATTAACTAGACTTATTGTGGCAATCATTTTACTAATATATACAGGTATTGAATCATTATATTCTGTACCTTAAACTAATATAATGTTATATGTCAATTATATCTCAATAAAATAAATCCCCCCAAGATATGCATTTGCCTGCATACTGTATAATGAAATCCTCCACATAAACTTACTGCTTAGCATACTTATTTGATAGAAATCTGAAGCTACAATGTCAGTGTCCTGTTAATATCTTCTCAGAAAAGCCTTAAGTAAATGTGACAGTTGATAGTGATTATTAACCTAGCATTGAACCAGTAATTAAACGATGCAGTCTGTGTGTGAAGGTGGTGCACCACAAGTTGCCTACTCTTGCCTGGCGATCTTTCTGATTCTGTGTTCCCTAATCTGACATTATTTAAGCTCATTATTATTTCCTGTCAGAGATCAAGACTTAAATCATCGCATAGAAAATTTCTTTGTACTCTATATACCCATTTTATTCCCAAGCAGATTTTTTGTAAACTTCAGGTCTGATGTAAATGAACAGATGGGTGGATGAATTTTAAAAAGTAAAGCAGGGGCACCTAGGTGGCTCAGCCGGTTAGATGCCAGGCTCTTGATTTTGACTCAGGTCATGATCTCGGGGTGGTGAGATCAAGCCCTCCATGATTGGAATGGAACCTACTTGAGATTCTCCTATCCCTTTATTTCTCTCCTCCCCCTTCAGCCCCTCTCATGCTCTCTCTATCAGAAAAAAAAAAGAGAAAAAAAGGTAAAGCAAAGGTCAAACTTAATTCAAGTCTCAACTACCTTTTTTAACCGCTGTTTGGCTAATTCTCTAAATGGATTAGAAATGTAAAAGAAGACATGTTTTTTGGTTTTGAGGTCTTCCATTATTGTTAGAGGCTTCTATTTTCACCATGATTCATATATTTTGTCTTGGCTAATGTAAGTATGTATATGATGAGGAGGGAAGAAGGACTCAAGAGGAGATTCATGAAGTACCTTGTACATACCGTGTGCTCTCACTACTTCATTCTCATCAGCCCAGTTTGTTCTCACATCAGTCCTACTCACATTGTCTTTTAATGAAAAACAAATAAGGCAAGAATTATTTCTGTTGTTCTTTTGAAATTACAAGGTTTTATTTCACAATTCTGTCTCTGAAATGACTTTAAAAGATGATTACCTTCTCTACTAGATGGTGCATTATAAGGTCAAGATTTTCTGGATAAGGAGAAATTTGACACAAGTTGTAAGATCACTATGAATAGTTGATACCAGCTCATTGAAAAGGAGACCTATGTAAAAGTATGGTAAGTGAATCTTTCCAATCATATGTTAATAAACAAATAAGAAACATTGTACTCCTGATTTACATAATTAGTTTCTTCCAAAAACCTACAAGAATAAAAGTTATCACTTACTGACCCAACAAATATTTATGGAGTATCTACTATAGGCCAGACCTGACCTTGGAACTCAGGGATTTATTATGCCCCTCACAGGTAAAGTTGCTACCTTTTGCAAATAAAAATATAGGATGCCAGTGAAATTTGAATTCTAGATAAGGATCATATATGCATTTTTTTATCTGAAGTTCAAATTTAAGTGGGCATCTTACATTTTATCTGGTCCTACTCCTAAGACCTAAGGTGGAATTGATAAAAAATAGCATATAATGAAATAAAAGTAAAATCCAAAAAATGAGGAGAGTTAAGTAACCAAATGTGGAAGGGAGAGGCCTTCTGGGAAGAAGTAAAATTATGAACAATGACACTATAACAGGAGGCCCAGAGTCTAAAAGAAACTGAATGAGAGCCAGAGGCAGATGAGGAGTGGGTGAGGGGCAGCAATTTAACGTGAAGGCACAGAGCAGAGTCAGGACCTGACTGTGAAGATCCATTGTAGGGGGTGCAGTAGGTGGCCTCTAAAAGGACCCTCAAAGATTCCTGCCTCTTGGTATTCATGGCATTGAGTTATACTATTCAAATAAATAAAATGTGCAAAAGTGACATAGCATCACCTGATGCTATGATATAGTCACTTCTGAGATTAGGCTACAAAAAACTGTGACTTCTATCTCTCTGGCCCTCTCTCCTCTCCACCACATTTAGCAAATAAAAATATGGGATGCCCAGCTATGAATTATTCTATTTAGTATCTCAGAATTTTAAAATAGTTACTGGCACTGGCCACAGAGATTAAATTAAAAATATTTTCAACGATACACAATGAAAAATACTTTTGGTTTGTTTCTTCTCTTTCTCTCTCTTTTTCCCCTCTCTCAAATAAATAAATAAAAGTTTTATAAAAAATAACCATGATCATGAATTCTAACAATACAGGTTTGTTGATTATCTCCAACTATTTTATGATGTTGTTTTTTGATAAATGGAGTTCTTCAGTACATACATGTATCTGTCTTTACCTATTCAACAGTATGCTTTTGACATTCAAATTTTCTGTGAGTATAGCAATCACTCATTCATTGTTGGTCTTGTATGGCATTTTGCACTAATATACTACAACTCTTCCTGCCTTCCAATGTTGATAGACATTTGGTGTTACTTTTTTTGTTTATTTTGAGTTGCACTGCTATGAACATCCTTGTACATATATTTTGGTTAACTATGGAAAAAATTTTGATGGGTATTTACCTAATGATGGAAATTGCTGCAACAGAGTATATGAGAAAAAATTTTTTAGTAGTATGAGCAAGAGTGACCAATATTATGTGAGCAATCTGAGTGCTCTTCGTTCTTAACCATGGTTGAATCTTGATTGTCAGGCTTTTCCTTTTGCTCTTCCAGTGGTTGTCACATTGGTGGTATCAGACTGTGGCTTTGACTTATGGATTTTTGGGGACTTAAAAGGTTAAACAGCTTTTTGTATATTTATTGACAATTTGGATTCCTATTTTATAAAATGAGTATATAAGATTTTTGCCTATGTTAAAACTTGGACTTTCTGTGTTCTTCTTCTTATATATTATTTCTGTTACCAGAGTTTAACTCTTTAACTTTAATATAAAAAATCTAAGAGTGTCTCCTTTTTATTCACCCTATCAGTGTTCAAAAGAGTGTCCTGAGGATATAGAGAGATGTTTCTCACCATTATCTTTTCAAATATTGGTTCTGCTTCATTCTCTCTGCCCTACTTTTCTGGGACTCCAACTATACAGCTGTTGACTTTTTTCATTATGTCATAGGTACCACGATTAGTATTTGAACATATCTTTTAGGGTATACAGTTCAATACAGTCCAGTTGGATATTATTTATAGAATGTTTTTGAAAATTCTGAAAGCATTATTGCCTCTAGAGCGAGTATAATCTATTTTTTGAAGGGAAGATAGATAGAGCAGGAACTGAGCCCACTTACATTTAAGTACAGTTTTTATAAGATTTTTATAAAGACTTTTTATAAGATTCTTCTTCTGAATAATCCTTATATTAACATTTATCCTATTTGAGAGCTGTGATATTCTAGATTCTTTCCTTTTTGGCAGATTCTATTTCCAATTTTTGTCTCCCTAGCACTTTGAGACTGATGAAAATTCTTCTCTGTGTTTTAGAAACATTTTACTTCCTTGTTATCTCTTAGCCCTATGCAGCTTAAGAAATTGGCATGTGCATCCAGAGGAAAACTGAAATGTCAGATTTACTTCTCTACATCTTCATTCTCTCTGGGATTTTGGACCTCCACATTTGGAGCTCCTTGGCATTTCCAAACTCAATATTTTGTTTCTGTAGCATTGTGAGATTGCCAGAAACTCTGACAGCTTGTCTGCTCTGTGCTGTGATCTTCTGACACGTTTCCAAGAGCTCTATCTTATGCCATGCCATGTGCATCAGAGACAAACTCAGCAATTGGCCATTTCCTAAATTCCTTAGAAAATTTTGAAAATAAAATCTGAAAATCAAAGTCACTTTTAAACCACTAGATTCTAAGATGGTTTGTTACATAATAGTAAAATAATAATAATAATAATAATAATAACAAAACAAAACAAAAAGATTTGACAATGTTAATTCATTGAACATCTATTACCAACTTTTTTCTAATTTCCTTTTTCCCACTTTAGAAATTAGTAAAATAGGGGTGCCTGGGTGGCTCAGTGGGTTAAGCCTCTGCCTTCAGCTTGGGTCATGATCTCAGGGTCCTGGGATTGAGCCCTGGTCAATCTGAGCTCTGCTCAGCAGGGAGCCTGCTTCCCCCTCTCTCTCTGCCTGCCTCTCTGCCTACTTGTGATCTCTCTCTCTCTTTCTGTCAAATAAATAAATAAAATCTTTTTTAAAAAAGAAATTAGTAAAATAAATACTTCACCTAATAACATCCCTTCCAACCAGGGGATTCGCAATTTCCAATTTCCAATGAGATACTGGTGCAAGTTCCTGAATATGGAGCATATTCCCAAATAAAAGATAAGAAAGAAAGAAAAAAAAAAAAAGAAAGAAAAAGAAGAAGAGGAGAAGGAAGAGAAGAAGAAAGAGAAAGTCTTGTCATGAAAAAAGACTCTTTTTCCTCTTAAACATATTTTCTTCCTTCCTAGAACATGCACATGAATAGCAGAACTTTTGCTTCCAATAATTGGCAACCATGGTGGTAGGGGTCTACCCACTGTGGATGACAGAAAGAAACATAGAAAGAGCCTGATCACTGAGGACATGGCTGAACAAGTGCATCAGCCTCGCACTTGTTTCAACTTACTATGTGGAAGAAATAAATTGTTACTTAAGACACTATTTGCTTAAGTCTTCTGTTCTATATAGACAAATGTGTTACTGAAAATATAGATGTTAAATAGACATATTCTTCTAAATGAAACTAAAACTGTTCTAAGATATCATTACGTCACTATTTTCATATAACTAACTCCTATAATGTTAAAGTATATATACCACCTCCTGCAAATGATCATTTTATAAATGTGTATAATCTTTTAGAAGCTCATTAAAATGAATAATTGCAAATATGTTTAAAATATTAAGGCCATCAGTCTTTCTTCAAAGAATTGTGCATGTTTTCTTCACATATGGAGTAATAAAAAATAAAAACACTGTTTGACAATTTGTAAAATATTGTATTCAAAATCATACACTGAAAAAGTATCCTATGTGTTCTAGGCTATAGATACTCTTTCAGAAACCAAATATGTTGGGGCACCTGGGTTGCTCAGTGGGTTAAAGCCTCTGCCTTTGGCTCGGGTCATGATCCCAGGGTCCTGGAATCGAGTCCCACATCAGGCTCTCTGCTCTGCAGGGAGCCTGCTTCCTCCTCTCTCTGCCTGCTTCTCTGCCTACTTGTGATCTCTATCTGTCAAATAAATAAATAAAATATTTTTAAAAAACCCAAATATGTAATTGTTTGATCTTGTAATAGTTATGAAGTAGTAACCTAATTTACTGTCTGAAACCATAACACTCAATCTTAAAGAATTTTGAGGCACAAATAGTCATCCTTAAATTCCTTTAGGCAATATAAATACTACTATGGAACAGGAAGAGGAAATGAATTTTCTAAGATTAGAATCAGAGGCTCATTAAAATATTCCTTATGTATATGAGATATTCTTGTGGTCTACAGGAGTACCAGACTGATTGAAAGGAAAGGTACTGAGGCCAAAAATTTGCAACACTGGGAACATGGTTTTGTAAGTGACACATCTCCAGTTAAAATTGACTTCTGATTAACATTAGGTCATATGCCAGAAAAAAACCCTTTCATGCCATTTTCATTTTCTAAAACTTTTTAATGCAATCTTACATTCATGGGAAGACTACATTGGTATTTCATGGACTTATAAAATTATCTATATATTATCTATCTATAATTTATAGTAAATTTGCCAGAATATGCATATTCCACATACCGGGAGATGTGTATATACTATAAATTGGGACAAAACATTTCTATCATATTCTCTGTAGCAGAGAGGAAATTTATTTCTTAAAGAATCTTTACTTTGGGGGCGCCTGGGTGGCTCAGTGGGTTAAAGCCTCTGCCTTCAGGTCAGGTCATGATCCCAGGGTCCTGGGATCGAGCCCCACATCGGGCTCTCTGCTCCGCGGGGAGCCTGCTTCCCCTCTCTCTCTGCCTCCTCTCTGCCTACTTGTGATCTCTGTCTGTCAAATAAATAAATAAAACCTTAAAAAAAAAAAGAATCTTTACTTTGGGGCGCCTGGGTGGCTCTCTCATTTAAACCTCTGCTTTCAGCTCAGGTCATGATCCCAGGGTCCTAGGATCGAGCCAACATTGGGCTACTTGATGAGGGGAGAGCCTGTTTCTCCCTCTCCCTCTCCCTCTGCCTGCAGCTTCTCTGGCTTGTGCTCTCTCTCTCTCTCTCTCACTATCTCTCTCTTTCTCTGTGTGTCAAATAAGTAAATAAACAAAATCTCTTAAAAAAAGGATTTTACTTTGTTTATTAAATGTTCTTCCATTTAGCATGCCTAAAATAGAAATGAAATTGACATTATAAAGACACAAACCTGAGTGCACTGTGAGATAATTTCCTTCCTCTGGACCTTAAGAAAGAGAGAAAGGAAGGAAGGAAGGAAGGAAAGAAGGAAGGAAGGAGAGAGGAAAGGAAGAAAATTTAGATGACTTTGGGTGTGGCAATGGCATTTTGGACACCAAAAAATCATCCAAAAAATAAATAATTGATATGCTGGACTTCATTAATATTGAAATTTCTGCTCTGAAAAAGACCCTGTCAAGAATATAAAGACAGACACAAACTTGGAGAAAATACTTGCAAAAGACACATCTGACAAAAGATTATCATCCAAAATATGCAAGGACTTTTAAATTTTAACCATAAGAAAACAACTGCATGAATAATGGGCCAGAGACCTTCATAGGCACCTCGCCAAAGGAGTTATGCAGATGGAAGATATCCACATGAAGACATGTTCCAGATCAAATGTCATTAGGGAAACACGAATTAAAACAACAAGGAGTTACAACTATACACCTATTGGAATGGCCAGAATGCAGAATACAGACGACACAAATACAGATGAGGATGGAGAGCAGCGGAGGCTATCATTGCTGGTATGAGTGCAAAATACTTCAGTCAGACAGACAGTCTGGAAGTTTCTTACAAGATAAACATACTCTTATCATGTGATCCAGCAACTAGACTCCTTGATATTTACCCAAATGAATTAAAAACCATGTTCACCTAAAAGCCTGCACACAAATATTTATAACAGATTTATTCATAATTGCACATATGTATGATTACATTCATATGATTCATATATATTTATATTTTAACAACTGTATGGCTTTATGGAAAAGACAAAACTATGGAGACAGTATAAAGATCAGTGGTTGCAGGGGAGGGGAGAAGTGGGATGAGTAGGCAGACCACCGGGGATTTCTAGGGCAGTGGAAAGACTCTGTATGATACTAAAATTAAGGATACATGTAATTATAATTTGTTCAGACTCACAGAATGTACAACATTAACAGTAAGTCGCAAGGTAAACTATGGACCTTGGTGATAATTATGTGTCAAGGCAGGTTCATCAGTTGTCACAAATGTACCACTCTGATGGGGAATGTTGGTAACAGGGGAGACTGTGCATGGGTGGGGACAAGGATATATGGGAAATCTCTGTACCTTCCTCTGAATTTTGCTATGAACATAAAACTTGCTCTAAGAAATAAATTGTTAATAAAAATAAAATTTTTAAAACTCTATTCTATCTTAACCTCTGTGTTATTGTTCAGAAATGTGTTTTCTTCAATATAGGTAATTTTTATTAAAAGTTTTGTACTAATTATGAATCAGGGTTCAAACAGAGAAGCAGAACCTATAGAGAAGAAAGGGAAAAAGAGAGACAGGTAAAGAGGGAGAGAGAAATAGAAACAGAGACAGAGATTGATTATAAAAATTGGCTAACACAATTGTAGGGTCTGGCTAGGCAAGTCCTAAACCCACAATCTTTAGTCCACAAAGCAAACAAGGGAAGATTCCTAACAGACTGGATGGAACCCACAAGCATGGACTGGAGATGTCATCTAGAGGCTGAATTCAATCAGTCTCTGTTTCTCTCCTTCTCTCCTCTCTCTCTCTCTCTCTCTCTCTCTCTCTCTGTGTGTTTGTCTCTCTCTCTTTCTCTCTCTCCCGCTCTGTCCCTCTCTATTGGTGAAGTGGAAATCTTTTTAAGCTTCCTAACTGACTAATTGTATCCCATCCAAGATAATCTATCTCTCAGGTGTACTGTTTAATTATATCTACACACTACCTAAAACTTTGGGGATTATAGGTCAGCCTAGTGAACTTTACATAACAAACACAACCAAGACAATGTGCTTTTTATATATTCCAGAGTTATTCTGAAATATATAAATGTAATCAATTATCTAAAATTTTAATTAATTTAAGTATCAGCATTAATGATGAAGTTGAAAAACATTTCAGAGAAAAATTAAAAAACAAAACTGATAGAGTTTCATAGTTGGTAAAACAGGTTATGCAAAATAATGAGGCTGGAGGTCCACAAATATGTTAAATTTGGCCATATTGTCAAAGTACATAGGATCATGAAGATCACTATGGCTATGTCTAAACTTTTTTTCCCTAATATGTTGGCACTTCATATAGGGTCAGAAATTGTAATTTTCTCTTCAAGGCAGATAATTTTTTTTCAAATCCATTAAGAAATTAATTTTACTAAGTGCACAGCAGGGGGTACTAAAGAGGAAGTCTGTGATGATTAATGTTACATAGGTGATACCTTTTATGGAGCGATGGGAATAAAAGACATACAAATGTACATGCACATCTTTTGAATACAAAACACATGAAAATATCTTTTAGTCTCCTATAACACCCTTACATTCATCTTCTCCCAATTTCCCCTATCAAATTTGGACTAACAGGGGCTAGAGAATTTTGGAGTTCTACTTTATTTTCCATATTCATAAAAAACATGTAAGAGCAAGCAGGAACAGATGTTTTTTGTTTTTTGGGTTTTTTTCTCAAGGAAGGACCAAAATGCATAAAATTTGAGTCTATAATGCTAATTTTTCAGGTATATGAGCCTTAGTTGACAATGTTCATTGTTTTTATCGCATCTCTAGGTCTCTGCTTTTCCTATTACTGAGAGCAATGAGGATCCACTCTTTATCATCACCTTGGTCTCAGTTTGACAGAGTGCATCGCAAAGAGAGATTCCAAGAAATAGATATGTTTATTCTGAACAAAGTGTTTTTAGACTGTTCCTCTTTCCTTTTTAATGGTATTTTTGCTTTTTAAAGTAGCATTCATCTTACTGAAGTTCAGAAATGCTTTCAATATGCATTTCTTGCATAAAAGAGGACCTGAAAATTAAAGTTATTCAAAACAGATTGCTTATTTTGTGTGAACTCAGTTATTTCCCATAATAATCAAAATAATAGTCAATGAAACTACTCTACCCAGTAAACCTCATTTTGTTAGATTTGGCCTATGATTTTTGTCCTAATTTTGTTGACCCAAAATATGTTTCTGGATCCATCCAATGTCTCCTAAGTGACTGTGTGCTCCAATATGAGCAAAGAGACCATAAATGATAATGTTTGGTTGGCCTTTACTCAAATTAGAGGTATGATTAGAAACTTAAGAGTATTCAGTAGGGAAGAAGAAAATAGAATAATAGTGAGTAGGAGCTCCTGGATGGCTCAGTCAGTAAGCAGCTGCTTTTGGCTCAGTTCATGATCTTGTCCTGGGATGGAACCCCAGGTGTCTGGATCCCTGCTCAAAGGGTAGTCTACTTCAACCTCTGCCCCCCCAACTTGTACAAGTCTCTCTCTTTCTCTCAAATTTATAAATAAAATCAAGAAGAAGAGGAAGTAGGAGGAGGGGGAGGAAGAGGATAATAGTGACTAAAAGACCAGTAGAAAAATCTTTGCTTTTACTTGTCTTTGGAAATACACTTGTGCACATAGTCCTATGGGCAGGCTTACTGAACTTCTAGTTTAACTTTTCCTGGCACAAGTAATTCCATATTGTATCTGATGTCCAGTTATAGTAATTCATAATGCTTTCAACTACTTTCTTTTTTATGTAAAATTTGCATTTCCTACAAATAAAAAATATTGCAGTTCAAATTTTTATTTCCATTTACTTAGTTATTGGATGTCTAATACTTCAATATACCAATTCAGAGAAATATGATTTCTCCAAAATGATATAATTTCTAAAATATTTACTTAACATCATTCATGTTTCAGTTATGTATAAATATGTTTTTTGGCTGATACATGGGGAGACAGTGTTGAAATTGAGGAAAGATAAAATAAGAGATACAGAAATAACAGAAAAGTATATAGAGAGAGTAATTTAACCATTGCTCGTATGGTGGACGTACAGGAAAGTTGTTTAAAATATTTTTCAATGTCTGCTTAATGTCATTATAGAACTAAGAAGATTATGAATGATTATGGGTCCAAAACCTAGACAAAAGACTAAGACACCTAGAGAGGTGAGTCCAGTATGCAGAGGACTTTTACCCCTAAGAATATTTGCTTGATCTGGAAAAGTTGGTGTGAGTCTAAGAAAGTTAGGGCCATATTTGAAAATTTTGTGGGATAGTTGTAAATAAATTAGAAACCACGTTTATCAACAGAGGGTGTCTGTAATAACTCCCACTTATGCTCTGGTTTGAGAGCTCAAGTGCATACCTTTTAAAGGTGAGAGTGATCTGAAAGAGAAATCGTCCTTTTAGAAGCTAAATTTCAGCTTCAAATGATCTTAGTATTTTATTTTTTTCCCTTTTTTTCTTTTCTTTTTTTTTTTTAGTTATTTCATTTCATTTCATCGTAACAGAATTCATAGTTTTAGACCACACCCAGCGCTCCATGCCCTCCATAATACCCACCACCTGGCTCCCCCAACCCCCCACCCCCCACCCCTTCAAAACCCTCAGGTTGTTTTTCAGAGTCCATAGTCTCTCATGGTTCATCTCTCCCCCAACTTCCCTCAACTCCTTTCTCCTCTCCATCTCCCCATGTCCTCTTAGTATTTTAAATCAGATTAAAATTATCCCCAAATTCTATCATCTCAGCCACTTCCCAAATGGAAACAAAAATTCTATCTGGAGATAATGACATAACAATAGGTCTCAAATTATTTCACTGATTTTGCATGAGTAATGTCCAGCATTCATTCAAAATTAATTAGGCATGAAAGGAGACAAGACTACATGAATAAATAAATAAACAAACAAACAAACTGCATGAAGAGAGAACAACAAAGAGAACAAGAGAAACAAAGACACAGAGAGATAAACACTTAAAAAAAAAATGACCTATAGGATTCCATATATTGTAGTCTATATCTGAAGCCCAGACTTTCAATTAACTATCTTTAATATACTTAAAACAAAATGAAAGATGAGGAACATGGGTGGTTCCATTGCTTAAGTGCCTGATTTGATTTTGGCTCAGGTCATGACCTCAGGGTTGTAAGATAGAGCCCCACATTATGCTCTGTGCTCAGTGGGGAGTCTGCATGAGATTTTTTCTCACCCTCTCTCTGCGCCCCCTTCCCCCAACTCTCTCTCTCTCTTTAAAATAAATAAATATTTAAAACAATAAAGACTTCAAAATGTCACAGAATATAAAAGTCATAAGAAAGAAACAAAAAATATAGAACTTAAAGACACCATAATCAAAGCCAAGATCACAGTGTATAGTTCTAATAGATGACTAAATACAACTAAAGAGAGAATCAGTAGTCTGGAAGACAGTATCAGGAAAAAAAAATGTCCAAACTGAACCACAGAGAGATGAAAGGGTGGATAATACAGAAGACAAATTCAGGGATTGTGGCATTTTGAATGAAGATCTGTAAGCGGTGAGAGGTTCCACTCTGTGAATATATAGAAGAAGGATCTTCCAAGCAGAAAGAAGAGCAAATTAAAATTCCCTGAGTTAATACTCAGGGGAAAGCCATGAAACCATTAATCTGGATGAATTTGGTGATGGAGTGTTTTCATATTGAAATATGGTTGAGAAAGTGGAATCCTGTATATGTCTAATACAAAAGAATCAGGGAAATAAAGAGTTATAGAGGGAAAGGAGACACAGAGAAAGGATACAGAGAACTAAAGGCCAAATAAGTAAAATAATAACCAAGAGATTTTCATGTCCTGAAACCAAAAAAGAAAGGTTGAAAGAGAAGAGAATTGTCAAGCCCTGATGTGTCAAGGGAGAGAAGAATCTTTAGATGTTACCACTGGCTTTAGTAAAGTGGCGGTGATTTGTGGTGGTGACAAGGGCTGTTGGACATGTATGAAAGGCCTCTGGAGTTTTTCAGGGAGAATGTGAGAAGAGCACACAGTTACTGAAGATATATTTTTTGGTAGTATTTTACTATGAAGGACAAGGGAGAATTGTGTGGTAGCTGAAGGTTAACAAAGGCAATTGATTTTTTTTAAGGTGATATAAATGCAATTCAGTGCATAGTCTTAAGGGAAAAATCCAGTAGAGGGAGAAAATTAATCTATTATAAAAAGGGAGGGGAGCCTGGGTGACTCAGTAGGTTAAGTGTCTGCTTCTGGTTCAGTTGATGATCCCAGGGTCCTGGGAACAAGCCCCATGTCTCAGCTCTCTGCTCATCAGGGAGCCTGCTTCTCCAACTCCTTCTGCCCACACTCCTACTCTATCTCTGCTTCCTCCATCTCTCTCTCAAATAAATAAATAAAATCTTTTTTAAAATTTCAGAAAATCGCTTAATCTCCTTGAGTAACTGAAAGGGATTAGAATCAAGAACACAGATGGGTATGTTGGCCTTGCTAAAAGCACAGAGAGTGAATCCATATTATCAGGAGAAAACATAAATTATATTAGCATAGGGGACAAGATGGCGGGAAACTAGGAGGAGGCACCATTTCAACCTCAGAAAGCACTCAGAAAGAGCAAAGGATCACGGGGGGGAAATTGTGGGAACTGGAACGGTTAGGCACAGGGGCTAAGTCCCATGACCGAGGACAGACACCCCTGGCGCTGAGCCAGAGAGAGTGCGGCGGAGAAACCAGGTCTTGGTCCCTGACCCCCGAGGGGACCTCCTAAGGGCGCTTGGCGTGCGGGAGGGGCTGGGACCTGAGACGTGCGCGCCCCACCCCCTCCCCCGAGAGAGGTGCGCTCAGGCGCCAGCCCGGCGCTCTCGGACCGGAAAGACCAGGCGCTCCCAGCCTGAGCGGTGGGAAAATCTCAGGGTGCAATCACTGCTGGGAACCTCTCTGGGGTCCGGAGCTGCCCAGACAGCCGCCACTGTCTTGGTTGTGGGTACAAGCAGGAGTCCCTGTGTCCCCAGGGACCCGACTCGGAACGTGCTCTGCCAGTGGCCAAGGGGGAACTTATGTGCCCTGCAGCACCCAGAGGGGAACGGACTGGGGCTTCTCTCTGAGAGGGAGGTCGGGGTGCAGTTTGCTTTCCTCTAAACCTCCAAGAACCATCAAAGCTGCCAAGGGGAGAGAAAACAAATGAACAAACATAAAAACCTCCAGAGAACAAAAGCCTAAAGGGCTGGTTTCCTCAGAGCCCACTCCCTTGAGGGGGGTGGGAGGAATTAACTCAGGAAACATCATTGACTGAAAACCCACGCAGCAGGCCCCTCCCCCAGAAAGCCAACCGGGGGGGAAAAAAAAACAAAACAGACAAGAGAACAATCACTACTACTTCATAGATACAACTTTTAATTTTTAATTCGTTCCCACTATTCTGGTTCATTTTTTTTTTTTAATTTTTTTTAATTTTTTATATAGATTTTTTTTAGCCTATTTACCATCACAGTGAGATGTCCTGTACATCAAATTCCATAACAACCTTTTAACCTGAACTTTTTGATACATATACTCGTGTTTTTCTTTTGCTTTTCTATTTTTTAAATTTTTTTAAAATTTTACTTTAGATCATTCTTTTCTTTATTTTTATTTGTTAATATTCATATAGAGTTAAACTTCAAGGTAATCCCCTTTCCCCAATCAATGCTACCCCTATAGGTAAACCAATTTTTAATCCCCCGTTATCTTAGGAAAGTTGTGTCCTTTAAAAAAGATATCAAGATACATCCAGGAAGAATCGAAATACCCTTCCTCACCCACACTGAGAATTTATAACCACTCTCCCATCTTTTTCTTCCGCCAGTGTTTCTGTGTATTTGTGTTTTTCCTAGTAGTATATAAATCTTATACTTGGGGTTCTTTTTGATGAGGTTCTTTTTTTTTGTTTGCTTGTTTGTTTGTTTTGCTTCTACATATATATGTATATTTTTTTCTTCTCTTATCATATACTTTTATCAGTCTTTTTGTTTGTATACTTCACAAACCTTGGGGCCCATTTGGGCTGAGCCTTCTCTTTTATCCTTCTTTCTTTTTCTTGTTTCTCCCTCTCTCTCTCTCTCTTTTTTTCCCCTTTTTTCTCTCTTTCTTTTTTAATCTCATTTGGGTGAGGACTCTTGATTGCTCAGAAGTGTTCCAGGGTGCACCTTGACTGCACCACGGCTGATACCTCCAGCTACATCCGTTCAGCCATCTCTCACCAAAATGACTAGGAGGAGGAATGCCCAACAGAATAAAAATTCAGAGGATGGGCCCTCTGCAACAGAAGTAATGGCTACTGACATAGACATTATGTCGGAAAGGGAATTCAGGCTAACAATTATGCAGGCAATAGCTAGGTTGGAGAAAGCCATGGATGACCAAACAGAAATGATTAGGGCAGAACTGAAAGCCACTAGGGATGATGTTCACAATGTTAGGGCAGAACTGAAAGCCCCCAGGGATGATGTTCACAATGTTAGGGCAGAACTGAAAGCCACCAGGGACGATGTTCACGATGCTCTCAATGAGTTCTAATCTAATCTAAATTCTCTAAAAGCTAGGGTAACTGAGACAGAAGATAGAATTAGTGATCTGGAGGGCAAACAGATAGAGAGAAGGGATCAGGAGGAAGCCTGGAACAAACAGCTTAGAATCCATGAAAACAGAATCAGGGAAATAAATGATGCCATGAAACATTCCAACGTCAGAATTATTGGAATCCCTGAAGGGAAGGAAAAAGAAAGAAGTCTAGAAGATATAGTGGAACACGTTCTCCATGAAAATTTTCCGAATCTTGCAAATGGAACCAGCGTTCATGTTCTAGAGGCAGAACGGTCTCCCCCCAAGATTTTAGATTCTTGAAACACCTCAAGACACCTTATAGTAAGAATGAGGAATTATAATTCTAGAGAAACTCTCTTGAAGGCAGCGAGGACAAAGAAGCTCCTTACATACAGAGGAATAATGTCAGACCTGTCCACAGCAACCTGACAAGCCAGAAAGGGCTGGCAAGATATATTCAGGGCACTAAATAAGAAAAACATGCAGCCAAGAATACTTTAATCCAGCAAGACTGACATTCCAAATGGATGGAGAGATAAAGAGTTTCCAAGACCAGCAAGGCTTAAAAGAGTATGCGACCACCAAGACGACACTGCAAGAAATATTAAGGGGGCTTCTAGAAAAGAGGAAAAATCCTAAGAATATCATTGAACAGAAATATAGAGACAATCTACAGAAAGAAAGACTTCAAAGGTAACATGATGTCAACAAAAACGTATCTATCAATAATCACTCTCAATGTGAATGGCCTAAATGCGCCCATAAAACGACACAGGGTTGCCGATTGGATAAAACGACAGGACCCATCCATATGTTGTCTACAGGAGACCCATTTCAAACCCAAGGATACACCCAGATTGAAAGTGAGGGGATGGAGAAGCATCTTTCATGCCAATGGGCCTCAAAAGAAGGCCAGGGTAGTGATTCTCATATCAGATAAATTAGATTTTAAACTAAAGACTGTAGTCAGAGATACACAAGGACACTACATCATTCTTAAAGGGACTATCCACCAAGATGATCTAACAATTGTAATTATCTATGCCCCAATAACATTTATTATTATTTATTATTATTTATTATTAAAATAACATTTATTATTATAATAACATTATAGGCAGCCAATTACATAAGAAAACTATTAATCAAGATAAAGAGTCATATTGATATGAATACATTGATAGTAGGAGATCTTAACACGCCTCTCTCAGTAATAGACAGATCATCCAAGCAGAAAATCAATAAACAAAAGCATTGAATGACACATTGGACCAGATGGACCTCATAGATATATACAGAACATTCCACCTTAAAACAACAGAATACTCATTCTTCTCAAGTGCACATGGAACCTTCTACAGAATAGACCACATACTGGGTCACAAATCAGGACTCAACTGATACCAAAAGATAGAGATTATTCCCTGCATATTCTCAGATCACAATGCTTTGAAACTGGAGCTCAACCACAAGGAAAAGTTTGGAAGGAACTCAAACACCTGGAAGCTAAAGACCACCTTGCTTAAGAATGCTTGGATCAACAAGGAGATCAAAGAAGAACTTAAACAATTCATGGAAACCAATGAGAATGAAGACACGTCAGTCCAAAACCTATGGGATACAGCAAAGGCGGTCCAAAGGGGTAAATACATAGCCATCCAAGCCTCCCTGAAAAAAAATTGAAAAATCCAGAATACATCAGCTGTCTCTACATCTTAAAGAACTGGAGAATCAACAACAAATTAAACCAACTCCACACACAAAAAGGGAAATAATCAAGATTAGAAGAGATCAATGAGGTAGAAACTAGAGATACAGTAGAACATATTAATGAAACTAGAAGCTGGTTTTTTGAAAGGATCAATAATATCAATAAACTATTGGCCACACTAATCCAAAAGAAAAGAGAGAAATCTCAAATTAATAAAACTATGAAAGAAAAGGGAGAGATCACAACTAACACCAAGGAAGTAGAAACAATCATCAGAAGCTATTATCAACAGTTATATGCCAATAAGTTAAGCAACCTAGAGGAAATGGATGCCTTTCTGGAAAAATATAAACTCCCAAAATTGAACCAGGAAGAAATTGACAACCTGAATAGACCGATATCTAGTAATGAGATTGAAGCCATGATCAAAAACCTCCCCAAAAACAAGAGCCCAGAACCTGACGGATTCCCTGGGGAATTCTACCAAACTTTCAAAGAAGAAATAACACCTATTCTCCTGAAGCTTTTTCAAAAAATTGAAGCAGAAGGAAAACTTTCAGACTCTTTTTATGAAGCCAAATTACCCTGATCTCCAAACCAGGCAAAGACCACACCAAAAAGGAGAATTTCAATATCACTGATGAATATGGATGTTAAGATTCTCAACAAGATCCTAGGAAACAGGATCCAACAGCACATTAAAAAGATCATCCACCATGACCAGGTGGGATTCATCCCTGGGTTACAAGGGTGGTTCAACATTTGCAAATCAATCAATGTGATAGAACGAATCAATAAGAGAAGAGAGAAGAACCGCATGGTCCTCTCAATTGATGCAGAAAAAGCATTTGACAAAATCCAGCATCTGTTCCTGATTAAAATGCTTCAAAGTATAGGGATAGAAGGAACATTCCTGAACTTCATAAAATCTATCTATGAAAGACCCACAGCAAACATCATCCTCAATGGGAAGAAGCTCACAGCCTTCCCGTTGAGATCGGGAACACGACAAGGATGCCCACTGTCACCACTCTTGTTCAACATAGTATTAGAAGTCCTACCAACAGCAATCAGACAACAAAGAGAAATAAAAGGTATCCAAATTGGCAATGAAGAAGTCAAACTCTCTCTCCTCACAGATGACATGATACTTTATATGGAAAACCCAAAAGACTCCACCCCCAAACTACTAGAACTCATACAGCAATTCAGTAGGATACAAAGTCAATGTACAGAAGTCAGTGGCTTTCTTATACACTACCAATAAAAATACAGAAAGGGAAATTAGAGAATCAGTTCCATTTACTACAACACCAAGAACCATAAGATACCTGGGAATAAACCTAACCAAAGAGGTAAAGGATCTGTACTCGAGGAACTAGAGAACACTCATGAAAGAAATTGAAGAAGACACAAAAAGATGGAAGACTATTCCATGCTCTTGGATCAGAAGAATAAACATTGTTAAAATGTCTATACTACCTAGAGCAATCTATACTTTTAATGCCATTCCCATCAAAATTCCATGGGTATTTTTCAAAGAGCTGGAGCAAATAATCCTAAAATTTGTATGGAGTCAGAAGAGACCCCAAATTGCTAAGGAAATGTTGAGAAACAAAAATAAAACTGGCGGCATCACGTTACCTGATTTCAAGCTTTACTACAAAGCTGTGATCACCAAGACAGCATAGTACTGCCATCAAAATAGACACATAGACCAGTGGAACAGAGTAGAGAGCCCAGATATGGAACCTCAAGTCTATGGTCAAATAATCTTCAACAAATCAGGAAAAAATATACAGTGGAAAAAAGACAGTCTCTTCAATAAATGGTGCTGGGAAAATTGGACAGCTATATGTAGAAGAATGAAACTCGACCATTCTCTTACACCATAAACAAAGATAAACTCGAAATGGATAAAGGACCTCAAGGTGAGACAGGAATCCATCAGAATCCTAGAGGAGAACATAGGCAGTAACCTCCTTGATATCAGCCACAGCAACTTCTTTCAAGATATGTCTCCAAAGGCAAAGGAAACAAAAGCAAAAATGAATTTTTGGGACCTCATCAAGATCAAAAGCTTTTGCAGAGCAAAGGAAACAGTCAACAAAACAAAGGCAACTCACGGAATGGGAGAAGATATTTGCAAATGACAGTACAGACAAAAGGTTGATATCCAAGATCTATAAAGAACTTCTCAAACTCAACACACACAAAACATATCATAATCATATCAAAAAATGGGCAGAAGATATGAACAGACACTTCTCCAATGAAGACATACAAATGGCTTTCAGACACATGAAAAAAAAGTTCATCAACATTAGCCATCAGGGAGATTCAAATTAAAACCACATTGAGATATCACCTTACAGCAGTTAGAATGGCCAAAATTAGCAAGACAGGAAACAACATGTGTTGGAGAGGATGTGGAGAAAGGGGAACCCTCTTACACTGTTGGTGGGAATGCAAGTTGGTGCAGCCACTCTGGAGAACAGTGTGGAGATTCCTCAAGAAATAAAAACAGAGCTTCTCTATGACCCTGCAATTGCACTACTGGGTATTTACCCCAAAGATACAGATGTGGTGAAAAGAAGGGCTATCTGTATCCCAATGTTTATGGCAGCAATGGCCACGGTCGCCAAACTGTGGAGAGAACCAAGATGCCCTTCAACAGATGAATGGATAAGGAAGATGTGGTCCACATACACTGTGCAGTATTATGCCTCCATCAGAAAGGATGAATACCCAACTTTTGTAGCAACATGGATGGGACTGGAAGAGATTATGCTGAGTGAAATAAGTCAAGCAGAGAGAGTCAATTATCATATGGTTTCACTTATTTGTGGAACATAACAAATAACACGGAGGACATGGGGAGATGGAGAGGAGAAGGGAGTTGAGGGAAATTGGAAGGGGAGGTGAACCATGAGAGACTATGGACTCTGAAAAACAACCTGAGAGTTTTGAAGGGCAGGGGGTGGGAGGTTGGGGGAGCCAGGTGGTGGGTATTATGGAGGGCACGTATTGCATGGACCATGGGTGTGGTGCAAAAACTATGAATTCTGTTACGCTGAAAAGAAATTTTAATAAAAGGTATATTAGCATAATTGCAAACAAGTAGGTAATGTTGTTGTTAAGGGGTTTATCGAGGTTGTACTCCCGATTGTTCCATTTTCTCAATGAAATAGAAAGCTAAGTAATTAGTGGATAAAAAAGATGGGGGGGGGAGTTCTGGAGATTTAAAGAGAGAGGTTGCACCAGAGAATAGACTTCTTGGCATGTGTGAGTCTGAACGAACCAGGAAAATATTGTGTGATTGTCAGGGACATTGAAGACTGAATTGAAAACCTGAATTTAATAAGAACAGTCAGTTAATTGTGTCTCTTTTTGTCACATTCAGCCACATGGTTTCTGGTGTAGATGCAGAGTGTATAAGTTAGATTTAATTGAAGTTGAGGGTTAGCCAAAGACAAAACCAGGGATAGGATAAGAGAAGTGAGGTGGAGATTCAAGAAAATGCTTATTATAATTGGACTTTAAGCTTCCTAAGGAAGAAGTGCAGCAATGATGGCGGTGAGGAAGTGCAAAATCAAGTCTATTAATTCTAACTTCTGGTGGGACGTACTTATTTATATCAGAACAAGGAAAACCTCTGGAGTGGAATCTGGTGGTGACTAGAAAGCAGGATGTTCATGCAGTTACTGATATTGACAAACACGACTGGGAGCTGAGAGTTTGAGGAATGAAGTAGAACAGGATCGTTCAAAGGGAGCTTATATGCAAGAGAGGCTATAGGGTGTTGGAAGGGTCATACATGTTATGTGTACATCACCAAGAAGGACCATAGGAGTAGTTTTTCAATAAGATAGTAAACATCAGTTAGTGCAGTTCACTGAAATTCATTTTTAATGGAAGATATAGGGTTTATCATTATTTTATTTAACATTATATAACTGAATTCTACTTCATTGAGTCTAAACCTTTAAATAAAACCAAAGGAAAGGAAAGGAAAAGGGTCATAATTAAGATGGTAGCCTGAAGGCAGTATGTTTTACCAAATCTGTTTACCAATAGATAATGTATTTTCACTTGTTGGAGTTGCCTAAAACATGTAAAAAATTAGAAAATTTAGTATTTAAAAATCAATTAAAATAATAATGGTAGCTATTATTTGCAAAGATCTTTATTACATGTTTACAATAAACTTATGATGTAAATATTTGCTATGTTTCATTGTTGAGAAACTGAGGTACAGGGAGTTTAAATAGTTATTCAAGATTAAAGAGCTAGTAAGTAAAAGAGCAGACAGACTGATTCCTGAGATCTTACTCTGTGCCCCATGACCAGTACAGAGTGCATTTTAATAGACTTTACACAGA
The DNA here is from genome assembly GCA_004024625.1 of Mellivora capensis. Taxonomy (NCBI): domain Eukaryota; kingdom Metazoa; phylum Chordata; class Mammalia; order Carnivora; family Mustelidae; genus Mellivora; species Mellivora capensis. Next base: position 41,854 of record PISX010010951.1, on the reverse strand, counting down.
CCATTATTCTCCTAGTGTGCTTTTCCATTTCAAATTTCTTTGATTTTTCGAATTCATTACATTCTTTCAAATGGTATCCTTTATTTGTCTGTCCTTAAATGAAGTCATTTTATAGGATATATTATCAATTATGAAGGTGATGAATTGCTGCATTACTTTACAAAGAGCTGTTTCAGCAAGCTGTCGAGTATAAAGTTTCTTCAAAAAGCACTAAGGTCATGATTTGACTTGTCACAGCCCTAACAAGGACTCTTCCTTTGCTAGTGATGCAATTAGTTGTCAGTTCTCATCAAATGTTGTTGCTTCATAATTAATTCAAGACAAATATTGAGTTGCATGGAAGCTCATTTTAAACAGGATTCCAAAGGTCTTTTGAGACTTATTAATTTAATTGTAGGTGGGCAAAATTGGATGTGTACTAAGTATTCCACAACATATTTAAGTATCGTTCATGAAGAATACTATATTAGACAGAGGAAGTATTATAAAAATCTGTTTAATTAAAACCAAATATACTTACCAATATACTTGGTATATACCAACACACTTGGTATGTATATTAAGAAGTAAACACAAAACTTAAAGTACCCATATATTATCAAAGATTTTTCATTTGCTCTTTCCTGTGCACAAATTTCTTCCTGGCATTTTTTTTTTCCATGTCTGCCTCCTTATCATCATTTAGATATAACATTTAGTTCTTATTCCTAGGAAGATTTTCTTACCTCCTTACCTAAAATAACATTCCTTTCTCCCATTATGCTTTATTACAGGGCTGTTCATTTCATTCCTTATGTACTGTTCCCTTTATTATGGAATGAATGTTTGTGTTCCCCCCAAATTCATATGTTGAAATCCTAACCCTCAAAAGGAGAGTATTAGGAAGTGGGGCCTTTGGAAGGTGATTAGATTGTGGGAGCAGGGCCTCATGGGTGAAATTAATGCCCTTAGAGTAAGAGATCCCAGAGAACTCCCTCACCTTTTCCACAATGAACCAAGAGTGGGAGTAGGTACTCACCAGACACTGAATTTGTCAGTCCTTGAAACACGGACTTCCCAGCCTCCAGAACTATAAGAAATAAGTGTTTGCTGTTTAGGCCACCCAGACTATGTTATTTTTGTTATAGGAGCCTGAACATACATGTACAACCAAAAATTATATGTATTCTTTGATATTCTTTCCAGACCCAACTGAAAGAAGGAATTAGAAGGTATCATTGAGCATTATAGTTTAAAGTCCTTAAGAGTTCCTGGCATAGAGTAGGTAGTTCAGAAATTGTGAACAATCTATGGTTTGCTGCATATTGCTATAAAATAATTTAAAAAACAACAATTCCCTGTTTCTAAAGTCTTTTCCAAAGAAAAATCTTCTACCACTTTTAACAAATGGCCAATAGAAAACTCATTTTAAGTTCAGTCAGTATTGCTTTGTGAAATCTTTTGTTTGAAAATATCTCCATAGTTTAAAGAAAAATATTCTTTTTATAAATTTATATATTCTGACTGCATTCTTCTTGTTTTTAATATGCTTAGCTAAGCCTGAAAAATAGGCAAAGACAAATGCAGATCCAGTTTTGTGAGCACTGAAGCTTATATCAATTCAGGGGTGAGGAGACTCTTTATAAAAAAGTATGGAAAATTATAAATGCAAAACCAGTAATAAAGTGAATAGATTGTGAAGGTATATAACAACAAATTAAAATTAAAAGCTAGCAAATATTTTACATCATCAAACTGAGAAAAACATACTTTTATTAATTAATCCCTGGCACATTTCTGTAACACTTTTCTTCTAATTGTTCTGGTTGAATATTCCTTGACTATTCCTTGAAAATTTGTAATATTTTCTACAGAAAGAATAGAAAGATAATTAAATATTTACTGTAGAATATTTTAAGAAGTTTTTGTTCTTTATAATTTCTATTTCCCATTATTTATAAATTCAAGTATATTCTAGAATTTTTGTCAAATTTGAGAAAACTGCTGAGTGTCTTTTGCATGTAAGCTGTAGGACTTCAAGACACTTCACATTTTCCTCTATAGTACCTATCCTTAAGCACTGTTCAAATTGATAAAAACCACTAACCCATTTGTCACTACTGTCCTGGTATTAATGTTATATTGTGATTTTTATGTTATCCTGGTCCATATCAGTATTTCATGCCACATCAGCAAGAAATTTAAATATTTTTCCAATATGGTTATATGATTTATGCCACTTCATTAATCGGACTATCAAACAACACAAAAGCCTATTAATTACTCATGTTCAAAATTTATCTCTTCCTTTACATGAGTTACTACTTTTGGTGTGATCTGAAATCATTTTTCATCACAATTAGCTCCTTCATGTCAGAATTATTTGAATTTATTATTGTTGTTTTGCCTTGCATTAATTTATCTACAGTTTCTCTCATCTTTATTAAGTAAATTTAATATTCATGTGTATTTTCAATTCAGGAATTTGTGGTTTCTTACTTATTTTATTAAAACTTTCCCAATGAGATTTATTCAAATTGTAGGTTTCTCAGACTATTTACCTTTTCATGATGCTGAGTCCACTTTCTCCAAATAAGGAAGGATATTATAGAGGAAATTCATAATGCAAAGAGGCAGTAATCTTAACTAATTTTGGTTAAAGTATGTAATTTTTATTTTTTAATTATGCAGAATGTATATGAACACAGGACCTCTTTGAGAGCATTGGATGTGAAAGGCCTGTGGCTTAGGAGCTTTATCACTTCCATGGTCTGTCTGTCCTCTGGTCAAAAGTAAAACTAAGAATATCATCTCCCTTAGTAAGTGTGTTTGATGACTAGGTATTGGCTATTTTTATTTTTCCTCTTTTGTCTGTCCTGGATGAAACCTCCCTTTCTGCCTATCACATCGTTTTTGCTTTAAGTAATTTATTTAAGTTAACAAAATCAAGGCCAGAGTTAAATAGAATATGATTCTTGCTTTCCAGTAGTTAATGTACCAGTGGAGACATAAATGTAAATAGAAGAAAATCCAAATTCCAGAAATAACATTCAGTAATATCCAATGTCACAAAGATGTCAAATAAATAAGACTTAAAATCATCTAAGAAGTTCCAAATCAGAAGTTCGATAGGATTTCCTGTGTGATAGTGTGACTAAAGCCACTGGACAGTAGACAGAAAACTTAATGGAGAGGTGAGATTTGGGAGACAGGAATTATATAGCATAATACTCCAAGCAAGCAAAATTCTGAGAGGAAAGAATAGAGCTAGCAGTGGGATAGGAAAACAATGAAAGTTTGAGGGAGAGCATATTAAGTTTAGAGATGTTGAACCAAGAGGGAAAGATAAATTTGAGGTAAACATAAAGATTACAATTAATTGAACAAAGTGACAAGCAGTGAGGAGAATGGATCCAGAAAACAATGAGGGGATTAGCTTTAGATAGAGGATGAGGTATTCTTCCTCTATGAAAAAGGAAGAGATACAGTTGAGTTGGGGAGCAGGCAAATTATCTGGAAACAGAGAAGTACTTCAAACAAGAGGCTTGTGTTGCTTATGTGGGAGAAGCACTTTAATTCTTTTGCTCCCACCCTTACCTCCTACCTGGGTTATTGAACTTGTCTCATAATCATTTCACCTGATTGAACCTCATCCCCCTTCCTTCTTTTCTCAATGTTGTATCCTGGGTGATATTACAATTAAGCCTGCTCACATTACCCCTCTGGACAAAACTTTCCAAATACTCAACATTAAAGCCAAAATCTATACAGTGACCTATTTGATCTGCCTATGTGCTGCACTCTACCCACCCCTCACTCCCAAGCTTTGTGATCCATCAACTCTCTTCCCTGGGCTTTGTTGATCCAGCCACAGTGGCCTTTTCTGAAGCCGATGAGTGATCTCCAGTATTACCCAGAATTTTGCCCTTAATGTTCCCTCTCCCTGGAAAGCTCTTCCCCAAGAATCACAGCTCAACTTCCTACTATCTTCAGATGCCATATCCCATTGAGGCCCTGTCAAGGCACAATTTCTAAAAAATCTAAAGCATTCTTCCATTGATGTTTTCTATCCCCATTGCCTGAGTCACATTTCCAGTTCAGACTAGCCACTCCAATTATATAACATACTATCTATGTTCCTAATGTGTCTTGTTTTCTCTCTGACTCCACTACGAAGGTAAGGTTTTTTACCCCTTGTTCACACTCCATTCTCAGCTCCTGAACTGATGACTGGCCTAGTAGACATCCAAAGCCTATTTGCTGTATAAATTGTGATGCTTAATGGAGGGCTTGAGCTACCTGGGGACAAGTTAAAAGCTGGCCAAGAAGTAGTAGATGGTCATTTTAGGTTACAAATGGACACTTCTAGGTTAGAAATATATTTATTTGTATTTCTTCCACCAAGTTTAGTGTTCAGGAGTTGATAGTGAAGGACAAACATACCTTGACAAATGTAAACCAGAACTGCTCAACAGAAATATAATGCAAACCACAGATGCACACTGCGTATCTAATGTTCTTTTTTCTCTGGCTTTACTGAAGTATGATTGGCAAAAGGTATATATATTTAAGGTGTAAAATGTGATGATTTGAGATATATACATATATATATATATACATATATATATATTGAATTAATTACCATGACCAAATTAAGTAATGAGATTTTACATTCCTTTTTCATAGTAAGTCAGTGAACTCTGGTGTGTATTTCACACATCTAGTATATTTCAATTTAAATTAGTCACATTTCATGTGCTCAGTAGACAATATGGCTAGTGGTTGCCATATAAGATAGTGAATATCTAGTTAAACATAGAGTTGGTGATGGTTTGGTTAATTGAGTGTAACAATAAGACAGTTGTTGAAATTATATAACATAAAGCCAATTGTGTCCATAGGACAAAAGATGGAAGATAAATGGATTATGAATGGAACTTAGAATTATGTCAAAGCACAAATTCAATGGGATTAAAACATAAGAGTTTGTGATCAGATATTATCTGAAGCATGATTAGAAACAGAAGTTATTATGGATGGAAGTACAACCGGGTAGCAACAGTGGGGCAGAAAAATGAGAGCTGTTGTCATGAGCAAGAAGGCTGTTACCAAAGTCCTCAAAGAAGGTAGGTGGTTTTGAGTGACTCTCAGGTAAAAGTTGAAAGCAGTAGACTCCAGAAGATGACTGCTCGAATCTATGACACTAAAAATAGAAGACTTTAGCACAGGGTGAAATGATTAATCTTTTACAAGTGTTAATGTGGGTTCTAGAGATGAGTAAGAAGATTCATCAATATGACAATGGAGAATGAGGAGAAAGAGGGCAAATATAACAGTGGGGAAAATATTAGAGTAGAGTAGAAGGCAGCTGGAACAGTCAGGGTAAGTCCTTGTTTTCCAAATTACAAGGGTAAAGCATATATGTTGCTAAATAAGAAGATGGGGCTAACTGTGAAGGAGAAGGTTTCCTCAAACAAACTGATAATGCCTCCCTACCTTAATCTTTAAACATCATATGGTTCTTCCCAAGAGCAGAGTGACTCTTGGATAGCCAAGATGAACTACTTAAGTCTGACAAGCTTTATCAAGACAATGCTTTCCTAGAACTCACAGTATTATTTATTATACTTGATGTCACTTTTCAGGTTACCTATTTCGGAAGCTTCTTTAAAGGGATGAGGGAGAAAATAAAGGAGACTCCAGCTGAGTCATGGGCCTCAAAACAGTACATCTGAGACTTCATAAGAGAATATTAATTTTTAAAACTTCTTAAATTTTTTAAAAAGAAAGGAGAAAAGTCAGCATTTAGGTTGGAATATTTTGTTTATTTTGCCTAACAAAGACTGAACTAGTTTCAAAAATAATCTTAAATTATTCATTCAACTTGGTCATTATTCAATATTTATTCAACAAAACTTTGCTATATTTTAGCTGGTTCTCAGGCACATTACAAGTTTCTTTAGAGAGTGATAAAAAAAAGGTGAAATTTCTCATGAAGTGTTTCTAGTTAAAGCAGGACACTGATAATTAACTACAGAATTAAAATAGAGTGTGGAGGTACGTTCCAGTGCCCCCCAACCATGTCTTATCTTGGAGAGACTGGGGGAGATAGAACATCATCCCAGTCAACCTATTGCTATCTCCCAACTAACCAAGACTCAACAGTGCTGACCAAATATGACAACAAAGGGAACCATCCGACACATTGGTAGAGCAAAAGTGCAAAATGTTCCCTCCCAATAGGTTTTATTTATTTTTTTCTAAAAAATTCACTTCCTATAGTGATCATCACATCCTTTCTTCTCAAAAAGTTCAGAGTCTCTCCTCTCTTCCTTCCTCCATATATATTCTCAAAATCCAGTAGTGCTCACATTCCTTTCTGTGAGGCAATTATAAGCTAAGAGAAGTAGTTTTCATACTTGACTGCCCATTTGAATCACCTGGGACACTTTTGAAATATTCTTTGCCCAAAACACACCCCAGACCAATCCAATCAGAACCATCAGTTTTGTTGTGTTTGTCCAGCTCCCAAGGTGCTTCCAATCTGCAGTCAAGGTTGAAAGCCACTGTCACAGAGATTCAACAACCCAAACAAGATGATAATTCCAACCATTTCTTATGTCTCAAGCATGAGACATATCTAAAAAGACCGTAAATTCATGGCTCCTCCCAAGCAATCCAGGTAAAAAATGGTGGAGTTCTGAATGCAAGTAGGTAAGGAAGAAGGTCTCAACAGATTTGAAACTAGGTGGAATCCAAGTTGGTCCTGTGGTTTCTGGTCTGGGCAGGCAGTGGAGAATGTAAGTGTAGTTAGTTACAAATAATCTGTATAAGATGTAATGATATCTGTATGTTTGTATTAACTAAAGGTCACTGGAGTATGGTCACATGGATATGACCAGGTAGTTTTAGAAATTTAGGTGTTTTTTTTTAAATAAGAATGCAATTAATTATATTATTTTTGAGATGAAAGCAATCAAAATTCACGAGATGCTAAGAGAGGATTATCAACTCTAATTGAGTTTACTTTTTTTTTATAAAAATACCTAATATTTTTATTTTGAAGAATTCCAAGCATGTGAAAAAGTTCAAAGAACTTTACAGTAAAAATTCCATAAACCCCCAATTGAAATTCTACCATTAACACTCTATTATTCTTGTTTTACTACTTGTATACTAATTGAGAAGTTTTCTAAATGATCATATTCAGATTAAGAGAATATTACATAGCAAAATGCTCTGTTTGGGGAGACATTAAGAGTATACCATGGAATAAAGAGGTCATATTCTTCTTTTAAAAGATACCTCTGTTTTGCAATAGACTCCACATTCTTCTCAACATCCAATCTTCGAATCTCAGTAGCGTTCTGAAAACAATAATGTTTTTCTCCAAGCATATTTAGTGGGAGTTTTAAACAAAAGGGAAATAAAAGTAATTATTATTTTATAATTGAAGAGGCCTGAATGAGTACTTCCACCCTTCCATCAGTGTCTTACCAGAATTCAATAACATAAAACACTTTCCTCAAATTTCCTCACACTATAATTTTATGTACTTTTCTTTATAATTCCCCAAGATGTCTTAGAATTCCACCATTTTCTTACATACCCTTTATGATATTCTTACCAGTAGAGTTGTAAAATAAAGTAATTCTTAAGCTTCTATCCATTGAGAATTTCCTCATCTGGGGCATAAATATAGTGCTATAGGTTTGGCTTTACAAACAATGCATGTGTCATAATTTATAATTCTTTGTTGGCTTTGGTTTGACATAAAAATAGAGGAAAAGGCACACTCAGAGTTCTTTTACCTTTTGTACCAGGCATGCAATGTTCTCCAAGAAGACAAATGACTGGATTACATTTTGGTTATTAAAGTGAGGTTTATTATGCTGTTCAACAAAAGTGCATTTAATAGCATTTTCATTATATTCAAATCATTTCCAGAGTTACACATTTAAAAAGTAAATGAAGTGTAGTTCTGTAGAGAATTACTCCTGTGTGAATTCAGGCAAAGTAAGAATAGTATATTATTCTTAATGGAAAATCCCAAATACATATTTGAGCTATAAATATATGTAAAGATGAATGATATGTTTTTCAAGCATATTTTACTGTGAAGTTAAAGGTGGTTAAAGCAAAAATTCTTAAAGAAGTTTGAAAATTTCTTATGGAAAATGGGTGCACACTGTTCTATTTCTGCAGCCTTATTGCAGTCCATCACTCAAGTGGCAACATTGACCCCACAGAACACCTGATTTTTGTGTGTCTTGATGTCCATGTGCTGAGAAATTGTATTTCTCCTGCTCCCCTTAGAAGACATGAGCCCTTCCTGCTACCAGAAAGTGCCCCAAGTGCATTTACATACATAATTTTTTTCTCTTACTACTTGCCCTTATTCTTTTGGAGTAGGTGAAATCTGTTTAAATAACTATGTCCTAACAAGCCTGGTAACCAAACAATGTACAGAATAGAGAGAGATAATGAGAAAGAAAAGTAAATATATTTATTTTACTGCTTGCATTATATAAATTATAATATTTATCATATAAAGGTGGTAATGATATGAAAGGGGAGTTAATTGTGTATCCTGAAATAAAGAAATGATCAAAGGTTAATCTAAAATTAGCAGATTGCTTGTAATCTTCCAATTTGTACAATTTTTTTTCTATATAATGTATGTATTTATTATAATACATGGGTTCACATAATTTGTACAATTTAAAAATCACGTCATAATTATGTGAAAGGACTAATAACTTTTTACCCTATTATTCAATACCCGCTGACAGAATGTGTTGCTCTATAATATCTGTCAGTAGCTTCTGCTTTTAATTATAGCTGCACATTTGTAAATAAATGTAAATTTATGGAATTATTTGATTATTTTAGTTTTTTCTCCATTCTAGCCTCCTGCATTAGACATGTAAACCTGTATTGATTTATAATCTGAAATAAATTAGGTCAGGCTAAATAGAAGTAAGGTTTTTGGTCAGAAAACAAACTAAAATAAATATTGAAAACATGACCCACAACACTTTTCTTTATATCAACAATGCCCTCTACCACCAGCTGTTTATAACTGTGAAACTGGCAAGACCATTGAAAATGTGTTTTCAGAAGCTGAGTCTCTTAGGAAATCTCATTGCATTCTTTTACTTTGAAAAGAAACCCTATTAAAGAATTGAGCATGGTGTATTTTGTGGTAGACACATATTTGGTCAAAGAACAATATTTATAATATTGTTGGAATCCAAGCCCATCGGAATTAAATTGTATTTAAAAGTTTTCAGTCAAAAATTTAACAAATACATTGTTGAAATTAATGTCAGCTTTATGTTATTTTTTCTTTAATTCTGAAACCAATTTTAACACTAATCAGATATGCCTATAAAAATTATATCTGTGGCATGAATTTTACATGATTGTAACTTAGGCCTACTTAAAAGTATATTTTTATCTTAACAGATATTTTATTTATTTATTTATTTACTATTTTTTACTATATAACTATAATAAAATTTATATAAATTTTTATATAAAATTTATATTAAAAATTTATATAAAATATAAAAATATACTGTATTTACTATTTATTACTCTATTTTTTTATCTTTACAATGTCTTATATGGTACTTTGGTTGTATTTAGTTTGAACAATATGAGCAGCCATAAATTCAAATTAACAATCATTCTAGGGACAACTGGGTGGCTCTTTTGGTTAATCATCTGCCTTTGTTTCAGATCATGATTCCTGGGTCCTGGGATATAGTTCCCTATCAGGCTCCCCACTCAGCAGGTGGTCTGCTTCTTCCTCTTCCTCACCTCCTTCCTCCTGCTCATGCTCCGTCTTTCTCTCTCTCTCTCTCTTTCTCTCAAATAAATAAATAAAATCTTATTGAAAAAGTGAAAAGCACTGATGAACTTTAACTTCTTTAAAAGTAAACTTGGTTTGATAGTAAAAGTATCAATATAATTTTGATAACAGATCATTTTGGATAACATTATTAATATATTAGGTTTTAAGATTAGTATTTTATTTATTTCTTTTTTGTTTGTTTTTTAAAGATTTTATTTATTTGATAGAAAGATCACAAGTAGGCAGAGAAGCAGGTAGAGAGAGAGGGGGAAGCAGGCTCCCAGCTGAGCAGAGAGCTCGATGTGGGTCTTGATCCCAGGACCCTGAGATCATGACCTGAGCCGAAGGCAGAGGCTTAACCTACTGAACCACCCAGGTGCCCCAAGATTAGTATTTTATTTATTTCTGAGGAGAATGATACGAGTAATATTGAAGACATCCCCAGATTAAAAAATACTGAAATATGAAAGTCTCATATGTGTTGATCTTGTAATATTATAAATTTAGAAATTATTCTTTTGAGATTATTTAGAGGGGTGCCTGGGTGGCTCAGTCAGTTAAGCATCTGACTCTTGGTTTTGACTCAGGTCCTGATCTCAGGATTTTGGGATCCAGCCCCACCTTGGACTCACTGCTGGGCATGGAACCTGCTTGGGATTCTCTCTCTGCTCCCTCCCTCCTAAGAACTAAACTTCTGAGCCCAGTTCTAATGGTTTCAGTGGAAATTACACTAAGAAATACCTTTCTAGGAAAGATGTTCTATTGAGGTCCTTTTAAAAAGTCAGTTACTACATCTCTTATATTTCTTATGACATTAAAATTTTGTTTTATATAAAATACAGCTATATCAAACTTATATTGCATATATATTATTAGCTAAAAAGAAAAAAAATAAAATCTTTAAAACAAAAATTTATCCAAATACTTTGTAAATTTTTTAAAAAGATTCACTATTAAAAAGATGTGGCAGCATGCCTGTGTAGCTCAGTCAGTTAAGTGTCTGCCTTGGGCCCAGGTCATGATCCCAGAGTCCTGGGATTTAACCCCACATCAGACTCCGTGCTCACTGGGGAGTTTGCTTCTTCCTCTCTCTATGCCCTCCCCCTTCTTGTGCTCTCTTTATCTCTCTCTCTCAAATAAATAAATAAAATCTTAATAAGTAATACATAAATAAATAAAATGTGATGTACAAACAAAATTGATAATATACTATATGATAACTGGAATACAAGTAAAACCTTAAAAAATGAAGAAAAAAAAGAGGGGTGCCTGGGTGGCTCAGTGGGTTAAGCCTCTGCCTTTAGCTCAGGTCATGATCTCAGGGTCCTGGGATGGAGCCCACATCGGACTCTCTGCTCAGCAGGAAGCCTGCTTCCCCCTCTCTCTCTGCCTGTCTCTCTGCCTGCTTGTGATCTCTGTCAAATAAATAAATAAAATATTTTTAAAAATTTTTAAAAATTAAAAAACAGATATGGAAGCATATTAATACAAGGTAAATGTAATTACTAAAATTACTTAATATGCAACAGTGGGCATATCTGAATTTTGAAGGCATCTGTATTCTTCTGATTGTCCTGATCAAAGAAACTCAGCTTTGAAATCAGGAAATCAATGCTGAATTTTCCATCTCCATTCTCCCAATGCCCAATTTATTGAATGGAACAAATATGGTACTTTTAAAAAGTGCAACAACACTCCTAATTCACCAGGGTTTAATACATCAATTGTGAAGTGCAGTACCCCATTCTCTAGGGGTGTGAAAAAGTTAACACTCTAAAAAAAGTCCTGAACACTCATGGGAGGAATTTATGTACTTGGAAAGTCAAGCCGAGTAAGAGTTTAGTTATAGCATTTTATTGAGCTATGGCTTTTTGGGTTTAATAACAGTAAGAACTAGAAAATAGGGGTCAGTTTTTCAAGGTATCTCATTTAATGTTAAAAACCATGTATAGAACTATGGATCTTTGTTGCATTTCATACAGTGTCCTGTGGGAGATGGAGTCCAATTAGTTTCAGTGGAGTCAGTTGAAATTTTCCATGGGAAAAATCTTCAACCTGGTAATATGAAAGACTCAACAATTAACTCTCAAGTAAATATACATATATATATTTTTCTGAATCATTCTCTAATAGAAGCCATGTGAGGCTCAGTAATAGTGTAAGTAAAAATTAAACTCAATTTTTTTTTCTTTCTTTTCTTCTATTGGCCTGCTAGTCTGGTGTATTAATAGATGAAACGAGCCAAGCTTCTTTTCACTAAACCAGAATATGTGGCCATCCATCTATATCTACTTTATTGTTCAAATTAGTGTCTCTGGAAATTTAAAGCACTGAAGATACTTGGCAAATATCATCTTTTACACTTCTGTCATAGTTATCAGTGACCAAGAAGGCCTAATGTTTCCTTCAACTTGACTGAACTTTAGACAGGTTTCTCCCTGACCTCCTTAGAACTTTTACTTTAGAAAACGTGTGACTGTAAATTCCTTCTCTGACCCTTTGAGATGTAAATCTTCTACAACTTGGGAATTATCCCTTTGAAATGTAATCATCTAAGAAAATAATCCCCCTCTCTCCCAGGCTCTGGGAGAGAGACTAAGAGCCTAATTTCTATAGTGACAATTAGCAAACACAGGTGGCCTGATCACATTGAAAATATTCCCCACTAATGTCCTCCTATATTTTTCCGTTAGCTAACCTTAGCATTCAAAAACCCTTCCTTCTTTTCATAAAGTTGCATTCAATCTCTCTCCTCCATTAGAGTCTCTCCGCTATCTAGTCTTGACCCTTATTGCAGTAGTCATGAATAAAGTCTTCCTTGACACTTTCAACAAGTGGCCAGTGCAATTTTGCTTGTATATCAATTACTAAGTTTTTCTTTCTCTACCATTTCTGTACTATCTACAAGTATATCATTCCCTTTATCCCTTTGTCTGTCAATAGTTTGAGAAGCTTTGAACTAATAAGAACCATGATTTGTAGGTTGCATCTCTTAAAACATAAATGAATGAGTGAATGAATGGATGGATGAATGAATGGAAATGACATAAAGGGAAAGGACAAACAATTAAATGTCAATACAATTTTTGAAATTTTATTTTATTTTATTTTTTTTCAGTGTTCCAAAATTCATTGTTCATGCACCACACCCAGTGCTCCATGCAATACATGCCCTCCATAATACTCACCACCAGGCTCACCCCACTCCCCACCCCCATCCCCTCCAAAACCCTCAGTTTGTTTCTCAGAGTCAACAGTTTCTCATGGTTTGTCTCCCCCTCCTATTTCCCCCTACTCAGTTCTCTTTTCCATTTCCCAGTGTCTTCCGTGTTATTCCTTATGCTCCACTAATAAGTGAAACCATATGGTAATTGACTCTCTCTGCTTGACTTATTTCACTCAGCATAATCTCTTCCAGTCCCATCCATGTTGATACAAAAGTTGGGTATTCATCCTTTCTCATGGAGGCATAATACTTCATTGTATACATGGGCCATACCTTCTTTATCCATTCGTCTGTTGAAGGGCATATTGGTTCTCTCCACAGTTTGGCAACTGTGGCCATTGCTGCTATGAACATTGGGGTACAGATGGCCCTTCTTTTCACATCTATATCTTTGGGGTAAATATCTAGTAGTGCAATTGCAGGGTCATGGGTAGCTCTATTTTTAATTTCTTAAGGAATATTCACACACAAAGAAAGACCCCACCACAAAGGAGAATTTCAGACTAATATCCCTGATGAATATGGATGCCAAGATTCTCAACAAAATCCTAGCTAATAGGATCCAACAGTCCATTAAAAAGATTATCCACCATGACCAGGTGGGAATTATCCATGGGATACAAGGGTGGTTCAACATTCACAAATCAATCAGTGTGATAGAACAAATCAATAAGAGAAGAGAGAAGAACCACATGGTCCTCTCAGTTGATGCAAAAAAAAAAAAAAAGCATTGGACAAAATACAGCATCTGTTCCTGATTAAATCGATTCAAAGTATACAGAGAGAGGGAACAGTCCTCAACTTCATAAAATCTATGAAAAACCCACAGCAAATATCATCCTTAATGGGGAAAAGCTGACAGCCTTCCCTCTGAGATCAGGAACACAACAGGATGCCCACTCTCACCACTCTTGTTCAACATAGTACTAGAAGTCCTAGCAACAGCAATCAGACAACAAAAAGAAATAAAAGGTATTCAAATTGGCAATGAAGAAGTCAAACTCTCTCTCTTCGCAGATGACAGGATACTTTACATGGAAAACCCAAAAGACTCCACCCCCAGACTACTAGAACTCATAGCAATTCAGTAATGTGGCAGGATACAAAGTCAATGTACAGAAATCAGTTGCTTTCTTATATACTAACAATGAAAAAATAGAAAGGGAAACTAGAGAATCAGTTCCATTTACTATAGCATCAAGAAACATAAGATGCCTGGGAATAAACCTAACCAAAGAGGCAAAGGATTTGTACTCAAAGAACTACAGAACACTCATGAAAGACATTGAAGAAGACACAAAAAGGTGGAAGAATTATGGATCGGAAGAATAAACATTGTTAAAATGTCTATACTGCCTAGAGCCATCTATACTTTCATGCCATCCTGATCAAAATTCCACTGGCATTTTTCAAAGAGTTGGAACAAACAATCCTAAAATTTGTATGGAACTAGAAGACACCCCGAATTGCTAAGGAAATGTTGAAAAAGAAAAACAAAACTGGGGGCATCCTGTTGCCTGATTTCAAGCTTTACTACAAAGCTGTGATCACTAAGACAGCATGGTGCTGGCACAAAAAACAGGCACATAGACCGGTGGAGCAGAGTAGAGAGCCCAGATATTGACCCCCAATTCTATGGTCAAATAATCTTCAGCAAAGCAGGAAAAAATATACAGTGGAAAAAAGACAGTCTCTTCAATAAATGGTGCTGGGAAAATTGGACAGCTATATGCAGAGGAATGAAACTCGATCATTCTCTTACACCATACACAAGGATAAACCCGAAATCGATAAAGGACCTCAATGTGAGGCAGGAATCCATCAGAATCCTAGAGGAGAACATAGGCAGTAACCTCTTCAACATCAGCCACAGCAACTTTTTTCAAGATATGTCTCCAAAGGCAAAGGAAACAAAAGTGAAAATGAACTTTAAGGACTTCATCAAAATCAAAAGCTTCTGCACAGCAAAGGAAACAGTCAACGAGACAAGGCAACCCAGGGAATGAGAGAAGATATTTGCAAATGGCAGTACAGACATAGGACTGATACCCAATACGATTTTTAAAAAGATTTTATTTATTTAACAGAGAGAGAGAGAGAGAGAGAGAGATAGCACAAGCAGGGGAGAGAGGCAGAGGCAGAGGGAGAAACAGATTCCATGCTGAGAAGGAAGCCCAAAGTGGAACTGATTCCAGGACCCTGGGATCATGACCTGAGCCTGAGGCAGAACCTTAACCGACAGAGCCACCCAGGTGCCCTCCAATATGATTTTTGCAAAGGATACAACATATAAATAAGAAGTTCATTAAGTCATAAGTACTAATTTAATATTCTCACAGTCTAAAGGAAAGGTTACATATTATATGATAGTAGTCCCCCAGTGTGGATTTTGTTTGACACACTGAAGGTGTTAAAAATCAGGGTATTTCATTTAAGTTTTCAGGTTTCTAGCATCTTAAGCAAACTGCATGATTTCTCAACCCTACATATCTATTCTGGCATGACAAGATCAACTTAGGAAATGAAATAACAGCAGCCTTCATTTAGAGGTAACTTCAGGCTTATTAAAAGATGTGCCTAAACTTATTTTTTCTTTATTCTAGAAACTGCATTAAGTATGTAATATGCTGAGTTCTGCCAAAGACTTAAGTTCTAACTGGATTCTGACAAAATATTCTGGGTTTCTGGTTCCTAATAAACTCATACTTTATGTTCCCTGGTTGTATAATTTGTCAAGAAAACTGATAACCTTTTAGACCACTCAAATTTAACATAGAAATTGAGTGGTTTTTCCACTTTTTTTGCATTTTCCCCATATAACAAAATAAATTTCCTAGCATAGTTTGAAACTATCTTATTAGTATAAAGAGACTTATGTTTTGTACATTTCAATTACCCTTTTATTGTTTTGAGATAAAAGTGACAAAATCTAATCCTGGACTTAATACCCATTGTAAAATGAGTAACACAAAATTGATAAACAAGATTAGTTACAATTGTTGTGTGTGTATTTTGTTTCATTTTAATGAGAGGGGCCATAAACCATCAAGCTTTCAGCTGAGTGTTTTGGTTTGGTTTGGTTTTCAGACACTGGTTTTAAGTCAATGTTCCTTTCATCACTAGGGAGTAAATTTAGACAAATCACTTAAGTCTGCTCAGACCTGCTTCCTCACAGTAAAACGAAGAGGCAGAAGTACGTACTTTCTAAACTCCCTCAAACCCTAAGCTAGGATTGTACAGTGTGAGCATTATTGCAATGGCACATGTTTACATATGAGGGCAAGTGTGAGCTTTAATGTGAGGCAGAAACTAGGTTCAGTGTCTGCTGTACTTCTGCTGTTTCAGTAAGAAATGTGATGCTTACTGTAGATATTTTTCAATCATAGAATTTTTATTTAAAGAAGCTTCCTTTTTTTAGGTATACTTGACATACAATAGCACATTGCATGACTTATTTTATAACTAGAAGTTTGTACATTTTGAGCCCTTCACTCATTTCTTCCACACACACCCCCCACCTCTGGCAAACACCAATCTATTCCTTGTATCTATGCACTTGTTTCTTGTTTTTGTTTTTTATGTTCCGCTTAAAAGTGATATCATACAATACTGTCTTTCTTAGCTGACTTCACTTAGCATAATGCCTGCAAAGTCCATCCATGCCACACATGGTGAGAGTTCCTTCTTTTTAATGGCCTAATAATATTCCTTTGTAAATATATACCATATTTTCTTTGTCCATTCCTCTGTCAGTGAACATTTAGGTTGTTTCCATATTTAGATATTATAAATAATGCTGCAATGTACATAGGGATAAATGTGATTTTTTTTTTAGTTAGTGTTGTTTTCTTCTTTCCCAGAAGTGGAATTTGTAGATTATGTGGTCATTCTTTTTTAATTTTTTTAGGAAACCTCCATACTGTTTTTCATAGTGGCTGCACAAATTTACTTCCTCACCAACAGAGCACAAGGGTTTCCCTTTTCTCCATATCTGTGCCAACACTTGTCACTTCTGGTCTTTTTGATAATAGACATTCTGACATATATAAGGTGATATCTCATTGTGATTTTGATCTGCATTTCCCTGATGACCATTGATGTTGAGCATCTTTTCATGTGCTGCTATTCATCTGTATATCTTCTTCGGAAAAATGTCTAGTTGGATCCTCTGCCCGTTTTAAATCAGATTGCTTGTTATTACTGTTTTATATTAATATTTATATTTATATAAATAGTATATCTAAATATCTAAATATAATGAATATATGTACCACATTTATATTAATATGAGGTATATAATTTGGATACTTATGCCTTATTAGATATATTTTTGCCAATATTTTTTCTCATTCAGTAGGTTTCTTTTACATTTTGTTAATGATTTCCTTCACTGTGCTGAAGCTTTTTAGTTTGATGTGGTCCCATTTGTTTATTTTTCCTTTTGTTGCTTTTGCTTTTGGTGATACCAAAAAATTTTTAAAAAGTCATCTAAAAAACTGATGTCCAGGAACTTACCATCTATGTTTTCTTCTAGGAGTTTTATTTTTTCAGGTCTTCCATTCAAGTCTTTCATCTATTTGAATTAATTTTTGGGTATGATGTAAGATACTAGTCCAGTTTTATTTTCTATGTGGCTGTCCAGTTGTTCCAACACTATTCATTGAAGAGACTGTTCTTTCCCCATTGTGTAGTCTTGGCTCCTTTGTTATATATTAATTGAAAATATAAGTGTGGATTTATTTCTGGGCTCTCTATTCTCTTCTACTGATCTATATGTCTGTTTTTATAACAATACCACACTGTTTTGATTGCTATGTCTTTGTGATATAATTTGAAAGCAGGGAGCATGATGCCTCCAGCTTTGTTTTTCCTTCTCAAGATTGCTTTGGCCCTTCAGGATCTTCTGTGCTTCATGTAAATTTTAGGATCATTTGTTCTATTTCTATGAAAAAAATGCCATTGGAATTTTGATATAGGTTATATTGGATCTGTAGAGAAGTTTCTATTTCATATTTCTAAGTGTTTGTTATGAATATACATTCAGTTTTATTAAATGATTTTTGCATTAATTGGGACAGCATATTATTCTGTTAATGTGACAAAAATACATATTTCCTAATGTCAAATAATTCTTACATGCTTTAACTGGGATGAATCCTCTATGATCAGATTTTATAAACACAATATGCTGATTGTTAATATTCTATTTATAATTTTTATACTTATGTTTCTTTTTGGCTGTAGAATCAATTTTTCTTTTACCTACTATCTTTGGCATGAAAGTAATACAAGATTCACCAGGTAGGTTGCAAATATGTGTGTATTTCTGTTTATGTGTGTATGTGTATATTCATAATCTTTGTATCAATGTTTACAAGACGGTGACTATATGTTCTTTGAAAGTACAAAACATTTGTTTGTTTTGTTGAAAGAATTTAAGTGATATACTTGACTTACCCAATTTTTTCAATGGTTACAAATCTATTTAGTTTTTTATTCATTTCTGAGTCGTGTTTGCATGTTCTGTAATACTGTCGTTAGAAAATTGTCTACTGTCCTATACGTTTTACAGCTATAGTTCTAAGGTAGTTACAGAACATTCTCATAAATTTAAAAATACTTGCTGATATACATTTCTTTATAACATCTTTTGCTTGCATTTTCTTAAGGCTGTATATTATAACTTATTTACTATTTCAATGATTTCCACCATTGTGCATTGTTCAGTCCTTTTCTTTCATTCTTTCTTGAAAGTAAACTTCTTGCAGGGAACAGGTCTTCCCTGCTACCCTATACCATAAGTTGTTCAGGGATGCCTATGCCTGTGTGTCATGTTAGTTCTCCTATTTGCAGGGAGGATCAGTGAAGCTCAGATACCTCAAGTTCCTAAGTGCCCTGAATCTTCCTTCTCACATTTGTCAATGGTCTAGCAACATTTACAGGGGGAGCTATGAACTGGGAAAATAGAAATGTGCATATTATTGGGGGACTATTTGACATTGATATTGAGTCTGAAACAACATTAATTTGGGACCAAAACTAACTCCTTGATTCACCTGTCAGAATGGAGGCCAATTTGATGTCAGGAATGAAATGGAGCTTTTACCTTATACAACTCATAGTATTCCCAGTGGAACCACAAGTTCACCTCATTAGGTCCTTCATTCCTAAGCTTTCCAAAGGCCCTACCTAGCAAAGAAAGTGTGTATCCAAGGGGACATCAGAGATCTTATTATGACTGTAAGGATTAAAATGATTCAGAGATAGTCACATTTTCTATCCCATTTCTGTTTAACTGTCTATTTTTGTAAGTGCAAAAGATGGCAGGAGGATAGAGAACAACAGTGCATTTTTCTAAGCTTCATTAACTGGTGACTCCAGTTGGAGTTACCATTCCAGATGTTGTCTGTATTTATTAAAGCAAATAAATGTCTTTGGCATCTGCCTAGCCAGTGATCTGGTGAATGTTTTTTTCCCTCCTTCTTGATTAGAAACCAAACACACTAGAAGTTGTTTGAGGTTTGTACATGGCAGGTACAGCAATACACCTCCAATCACTGTGCTATCAGAGGCTGGCATCAACCTATGACTCTTTCTACAATTTAGTCCAAATGAAACTTAATTGTCCTCTTCATCAAAATAACATCAAGCCAAATTATTCCTTTGATGATAGCCTGTTAATAGAAATTAAAGAACAGAAAGCACCAGGGCTTAGGGAATAGAAGCAAATCACATGAAAATACTGGGACTTGATATACTTTCTGTCCAGAGAAGAGGTCTACAATAGTCTGGAATGTATCTAGATAAAATGTTTACATCTTAAAGAAAGATATTTACTATATGACACTCTCCATTTATTTATTTACTTATATATCTATTCCTTTATTTTGTTTCAAGTTTTTATTTGAATTCTCGTTAATTAACATATAGTGTAATATTACTTTCAAGAGTAGAAGTTAGTGATTCATCACTTACATGTAATACCAGTGCTCATCATAACTGACACTACCCTTTTTAAAAGCACACGTATCTTGTTAGGGCTCTTTGGATTTGGGAAGAAACATACTCAAATTAGGGATATTAGACATTATATTTTTTAAATTAACACATAATGTATTGTTTGTTTTAGGGGTACAGGTCTGTGATTCATCAGTCTTACACAGTTCACAGCACTCACCATAGCACATACCCTCCCCAATATCCATTAGACATTATACTTTTAAGTGGTACAAAAATATGTATTTTTCAAAGGTTTTATTTATTATTTGAGAGAGGGAGAGATCACGAGCAGGGAGAGGAGCAGAGGGTGAAGGAGGAGGGGGAAAGAATCTCAAAACAGACTCTGCACTGGGTGCAGAACCCAATGTGGGGCTCAATCCCACAACCCTAGGATCATGACCCGAGACAAAACCAACTGAACCACCCAGACACCCCAGAGAGCTGTATTTTAATTGGAAGACAACAAGAAAATAATAAAAGCTCCTGGCTGGTTCACACTAGAGTATGAGCAGACCTATCATTTGGCCCTTATAACCAAGCTAATAAAATTGGTTGCTGCATGTGCCAACGGACAGGATATTTTATGCAAATAGGCATTTGTGTCTGAACCCTAGTGGCTGCACATAAAGTTTTAGAACCCAGCCATGTCTATTCTCCGAAGAACTACTCTACTTTTGATAAACATTGCTTGTTTTGCTATTAAGCTCCCCAAATGATTAAATGCCAAATTATGAAACTCCAGGTGTCCTTGCAAGCAAACCTGCTCAGCATCAATTGGTTGTCATTTGATCCACTTAGATACAAATGCGGGTGTGCAGAGCAGTGCTCCTGGCCCTGGTCCTTTAGAAATAGCTTTTAAACTATAAATTATAACTAGGTACTAAAGCTAAATAAATTTGTACTAGAACTCCCAACTTGCCTCCTTCTGTCACAATACTAGATGGCCACTCCTTCTATAATGAATCTTTGAATCTCCAGAGGACTTCCCTGTGTCCTGTTTACTAAAGTGGAAAATACCTGAAAAGCCTGATTTTAGAGAAAGCCCTGTCTCATAAAGGGCACCAGCTTCAAGATGACAATAACAGAATGACTACCTCATTAAGAATCAGCATTGATTAACACATCTAGTTACTCACTTTTCCTGGAAAGAGAGATGACCTGAGCATGAACTCAACAGTGGCTTGAGATTTTGACTAGATGTTCAAGAACTTGAAGCAAGATTACATTACTGGTAACAAGGAGTCTTGGGAGAGAGGAATGTCAGTGCACTCAAGTACAGGAGATTATGTGCCTCCAAAGGTCCCCCCATGCAGAAGAGGCACTTCATAATCAGTCAAACAACATGACCAGACCTGTGGATGTTGGACTTCCTCTTCAACTATCCCAGGTTACAACTTTTCCTGACCCTGTAGGACTGGAAATTCTAACTTCAATGCTGGTAGATATGGGGCTGTGGTTGTCAGTGTCTCAAGAGAATGTTGCCATATTTTACTATTTTGAACATGGACACAGGGCTTAGTCAAGCTTTCTTACTTTGCCCCTGGTAGATGGATGTGTTAGTCTTTTCTTTGTAAGGCACATAGCCTTTTTTCTGGGTCGCAGGTTTTTCAGAGGTTTTGGTTCTAACTCCCCATCTTACAATCCTTGTCCCTTTTCTTTTCATTGCTTTGAGTTTTGAACTCCAGTAATCCCTTCTGTATCACCTGGCCTTTCCCTCCGCAAATCAGGATTACCTACCCTGCCCTCATCAACTTGAGAGCCCACCATTCTTGCTATCAGTGACCTTTCCATGTCTGATACCTGTAACTTCCCTTTCTTTCTGGTAAGCATAGCCACACAGAACAATATACTTCATTATATCTGCTTGCTATTTCATTAGCATTCTTAGGTGTTTCACAGAATTGTTTGAACATTGCCCTGTTGAGCTGGGAAATGATTCCTGCCTTTCTAATGCAGCAGATATTTTAATACTCATTTATATTTTATTTGCATTACTAAAGTTCACCTGTAGAATATATGTAACTACACAGTAATGATATATCTAGACTTCAGGTATAGTATATCTAATCATGGTGATTTTAATACAGAATTTAATGTGGCTAAATAATAAATTTTAAATTGTCAATTTAAATGTATTTCCGAATCAGAAAACATTTTATTGTCAGAACTTATGACTATTCAAATACAAAATGAAACATGGTTGTCTAGTTAAAACATATATTCTTTTAAACAAAATTGTAGATACTGATATTTATAAAGGATTTGGAAAGTACTGGTCAGTGCATCTAATCTACAATAACATGGTTATTTTGTCATAACACTAATGCAAATTATTTCTTATAATTTCTTATTGTAGACTCACAGCTTTATTTACTATACTAGAACTGCTGTGTAAAATCTGTACTATTCAAGAATGTAAAAGAGATGTAAACAAACATGTATTAGAAAGACTAAATGAATGTCCCTGAGAGATTTTTTTCTTAAAATGGTGTTTCCTGGAACAGTCTTGAAAACAAGATTCTTAACACATTAACCATGATCGGGTAGTTTAAAGAAGCACTAATAGTAAAGGGCAAATAAAGTGACTTTTCTTTTCTAACTAAATATTAAGTTAGCTCAACTTCAACGTTGCTTGAGTTGCAACATGCATTATAGAATACAGAGCTAATTGCTTTAGTGTTTCAACCCTCCAAGCAGTGCAGATGTTATGCAAATGGTTTAGTGCTCATTTTCAGAAAGTAAACAATTGTGGTAAATTTTGCAAGGGTATTTTCTTTTTTTTTTTTTGCATTAGCATTAAACTTCCCAAAATTGTTGTTAACTGCAATGTTAGTGCTCAAATAAATTGAAAATTTTGTGAGGCAAAAACCTGTCAGATGTGAAAGTGTAATGGGTTTTTGTCTAAGTGTAAAACTCTTACATTAGAAAGCAACATGGAGTTAAATAGAACAATTAGTATTAAGTTGGTTCCATAATTTGATAAAACATATTACTGCTATCCTCAGACAAGTAAGAACTTGTCAGGTGTGTTTATAAAATAAAAATAGGTTTATATTTTCACAGGGAATCTATACTTAGCATTTAATTTTTTTTCATAATTCATTACTGGTTTTATATCAACAACAAAGATAAATTTAGAAAGTAATTATTAATAACTAATCATTGTAAAGATGACTTTGAGGGGTGCCTGGGTGGCTCAGTTGGTTAAGCAGCTGACTTAGGCTCAGGTCATGATCCTGGAGTCCCAGGATTGCAAGTCCTGCATCAGGCTCCCTGCTCAGCGGGAGTCTGCTTCTCCCTTTGAACCCTGCCATGCTTTCTCTCTCTCTCTTTCTCTCTCTCTCATCAATAAATAAAATCTTTAAAGAAAAAGATGGCTTTGAAATTCAGTAGGTAACATTTTATAATTATTTATAAGCATATCATCATTGTAGCTTAGAAATCTGAATCTTAACAATTTGTAGGGATCCCTACTATAGGAAGGTAGAGTGTAGATACTTCATTATGTGAACTTGAGAAAGAAAATGTATTTGTTTCCTACTGCTGCTGTAACAAATTTCCACAGATTTCAAGGCTTAAGCCCATACAAATTCATTATTTTAGAGTTCTACAGCTCAGAGTCTTAAATTTAAAGCTTAAGTAGGACTGTGTTCCTCTTGCAAGGTCAAGGAGAGAGTCTGTGTCCTCTCTTCTCCAGCTTTTATAGACTGTCTGCATTCCTTGACTCCCAGCCCATCACTCCATCTTCAAAGCCAACAACACAGCATCTTCAAATCCATCTGTCTCTGTCTCTCTTTTTCTCTCTCATTTTTGCTTCCATTGCCATATCTCTTTTTCTGACTTTGATTCTCCTGCCTCACCCTTTCCCTTTAAGGATCTCTGTGATTACATTGGGCCCATTCAGATAATAAAGAATAATCTGTGTCTCAAGTGCCTCAATGTATTCACATCTGCAAAGTCTCTTTTGCCATGTTTACTGGATTGTATAGTAGCCTCCAAAAGACATGGTCAACTGGAACTTGAGAATTTGGCTTTATTTAAAATAAAAATCTTCATCTCTGTAACTAAGGTTACAAAATTAGATCACTGTGGATTAGGATGGGCCTTCAGTCCAATGAAGATTAAGTCCATAGAAATGACAGAAAAAGTTTAAACATGGGGACAGAGTAGAAGGTAGTAGGAATGGGTTCTTTCTCACTTTCTCAGAGCCTCCAGAAGGAACCAACATTTCCAGCACCTTGGTTTCAGACTTCTGGACTCCAAAACAATGAGAGAACACATTTCTGTTGTCCAAAGACCCCTGTTTAGTGGTAATTATTTATGGAAGCTGTATAAACCAAATGTACTACTCAAACTAACATAATTACAGGATCTAGGGATTATAGGATGTGGATATCCTTCTAGTGGCATTATTCTGTCTACCACGAAGTACAAATATCCTACTGAATTTGAGAAATTGCCTTCATATTCTGACATTTTGTTTCTGTATCCTCACTGTTGCAAGATGCTTGAAACGATGTCTTAACATCTCTCTTTACCAGTGATAATGATGTGATTGATTAATATCCAAGCACAGATAGATTTATGTAAAAATCTTATTCCCCATGGAACAGCCTCTAAAAGGTTGCTGGTCAAAAAAGTTTGGTAAGGTTACATAAAGAGAGATATACTCTGAAAACTTCACATATGAGCCTATAAATTAGAAATATTTGCTATTATTTTTGTAGTATTCATTAACTGCAAGAACAATAAAATTCACAGAAAATAGTTTATCCACTGAAATTCTCTGAAAATAAACAAGCCTCAGTACTATCTCAAGTGTTTTCCCTATGAATTCAGATTGATTTAAACAGAAATCGTACTTATTTAACTATTTTTCCTTCGTTTTCCAGAAGATAATAGCTACATGTAAAGGGCCCCAAGTTTAATTTGGCAGTGAGTTATAGTCGAATCTCTTGAATGACTCTTCAGTGTTAGATTTCTTTTGTTCACAATTACATTTTGCTAATGGTTTATAGTAACTACAAATTCCTGTTAAATCTCTATGTGAATATTTTCCATACTACACAAACGTAGTTTTTAGTAGATTGATCTACCATCAATAGTAAAGCTACAGTTGTTATTTTACATGTTGAATTTGAATAGCCACAAATCAACAATGAAAAAATATAGACATTCTTTGTGAAAAATGCTTAAACATGGATTTATCCAGTTTGCCAATAGTACACCATAAATATTCCCAATTTTGTCAGCTCTCTTTGCAATTGTTGATTAAATCTCTTTGTTGGATTTTAGAAGTAATAACTGAAAACTGGCTCTTCCTGTAGCTATTCATGCCCTTAGAATGACTTCTTCAAGCAGTGATGACATACATGCAAGGAAAATAAAGTATGTTTTCTCACTATTTGGTATCACACAATGCAGGCAATTCAAACCAAGAAATATTTTACCACATTTAGGTATAAATATCATAGACAGACATAGTCTGAGAATTAAGAGTTTAATACATGTGACTATAATTTCTTACTGCTTTAAATTTCCTTTCAGATGAGACATGAATTATAGAGTTTTCTATGGATTCTATTTCTGGTTGCCTGTTAAAAGAACATATGGGACTATGTTATAACTAATTGAACTTAATTGAATTACAAGAGGCTCACTGTTTCTCAGAAATGCTATTATCTTTTGGTCAAGCAGTAATATATAATAAGGAAGAGTGTGAGAGAGTATTCTGAGAACACAATGTGCTGCCTATACTTCAAACAATACCTTTTGGAAGAGGTCATCTTGTGTTGTAGAGCAAAATTATAGAATATGATAGTACTTTTAAAAATGAATCACAAGACAATTTCTATAATGTTATTTTATTTTCCTGTGATTTAGTACAGAAGTTTACCAGAAGTAAAGAGCTATTTAAAGTACTTTAAGGCGCTCCTGCGTGGTTCAGTGTGTTATTCTCTACCTTTGGCTCAGGTCATGATCTCAGGGTTCTGGGATCAAGTCCCGCATCAGGCTCTCTGCTCATCAGGGAGCCTGCTTTCCCCTCTCTCTCTGCCTGCCTCTCTGCCTGCTTGTGATCTATCTCTTTTTCATGTCAAATAAATACATAAAATCTTTTTTAAAAAGTAAAGTACTTTAAGCAACCACTGGATCTTGCAACACTTTATTTAAAAATATCACATGAGACAGATATCATTCATATTACTAGACCATGGTAACTACCCATTAATGTTCTGATGTGTTCATAAAAACAGTGAACGTCTAGGTATCCACAGCAATACATAATAATTGCTGTTAAATATCTTATAGAATCTGCATTTTTATTCCAATACATGATGGCATAATTTTCCTTGATTGAAATATTGTTTCTAATTACATACCAATTTCTTAAGAACACATCTAGATATATGCAACTTTTAAGCTAATGAAAGTAATCATCAAAAAAATTTATTGGATTTTATCCAATAATATCAACGATAATTTCATAGTAGATATGAATAACACACCTAGTGCATTTCTTTTCAGAAGTAGGGTAAGTGAAGTGAGTTTTTATAAAAAATCCTTATTTTATGGACATTATTTTTTAAGAAACTTCCTTTTAATTGTCACAAATCAGGAAAATATGGAGAATAAGAAAAACAGGGAGGGGAAAAGAAAGAGAAGAATAGAAAGAACGAAAGATGAAGGATATAGGGTGATTAATTAAAAAAGCAAGAAGAAAATGATGTAATCCCTAAATCAATAGTGAGTGGAGACTCCAACAGATCTCATCATATCCTCCATTATACAAACAAACAACAGAATTTGATCCCTTAGAAAGTTCTCCTGGTCACTCACTCTTGCTTTCTGTTCCTAGTTCCCTTTTGTTAAGCTGATATTCCCAGTGTTGTGTAGAACTAGCAGCATCTGCATTACCATCTCACACCAACTGAACAAGAAACTTTGGAAGTAGGGCCCAGAAATATTTTTTCTTTCTTTCCCTTTCCCTTTTTTTCTTCTTAGCACACTATCCAGGACGGTCTCATGGATAGTAGAAGCCACCACTCTAATCCAGACCAGTCTTCCTCAGCCTTCTCATGTTCATCAGTTCCCATTTAAAGAATCCACACTCCTTAGAAGGCTGAATGGGACATGAAGTAATATGATGTGTTGGTTCCCTCTCTCCCTCCCTCTCTAGAACAGGTCAAGACATTACTCAATACATGACAAAATTAGGGTGTATTCCTATATTTGATATTCAACCATTTTTAAGAAAAAAGCAAGTAAGCGAACATTAATAAAATGAAAAATTCCCCAACTGGCATGTTTTAATAAATTCAGTGTTCCCAACGACAGGAATCCTAGGACTTATTTCCAATCTGTCCTTGCTTCACTATAATTCTGTCTAAAGAGCCAGGGATATTGTCTTCCTTAAAACTAGGTCTAAGCAGGTCAACATATGGAGGTCTCCTCTTGCTTTCAAAAATAAATATAAGTGATTTGGCACTTTTTAAATCTCCCTTTTTAAATCATTTCTACCTTCTACCAACGTCCCGCAACCTTAACTCTTCTCTAAACTTTCCAGTTCATTACTCCCCACACGACTTTGTATTGCCATGCCTATACCTTCCTCTTGCTCTGCCTATACCCATGTATGATCATTTTCCCATTTGAACTTATAAAACATCTACTCATTTTAAATTCAATTTCATGATGTCCCCTTTTTGTAATAAAATATAACCATTTATGTCCCCTTTTATTTTTGTTCTCCTATTTTAGCCATGCCTTTCCTTCTGTGTTCTTTTTGATCATTTGCTCATAGTTTCTGCATATGAATGATGTTCAACTTTGACCACAGAAATCCTTCTTGCAAAGCTTTATATGTTCGGTTGTAATTGAGAGATAAGTTGTCCTACTTAGATTTTTGTCATTCACCCATTATTGGATATTTTTAGAACCCTTTTTTTTAAAGATTTTATTTATTTATTTGACAGAGAGAGAGGTCACAAATAGGCAGAGTGGCAGGCAGAGAGAGAGGGGGAAGCAGGCTCCCTGCTGAGCAGAGAGCCCAATGCATGGCTTGATCCCAGGATCCTGAGATCATGACCTAAGCCAAAGGCAGTTGCCACCCAGATGCCCTAGAACCTTTTTAATTACAGAACTTCCTTACTTACAATGGGGCCATAAACCCATCATAAATTGAAAATACACTTAATACGTTTAACTTATCAAACAGAGTTTAGCCTAACCTACCTTACACATGCTTAGAACACTTATATTAGCTTAGAGTTGGGAAAAATCATCTCACACAGAGCCTCCTTTATAATAAAGCCTTGAATATCTCAGGTAATTTATTGAATACCATTCTGGAAGTGAAAAACAGAATGGTCTTACAGATGCAGATGGTTGTTGGTGAATCAGTTGTTTACTCTCAGGATGGCATGGCTGACCGGACCTGCAGCTCATGGCTATTGCCCAGCGTCATGAGAGCGCATTGTACCTCATCTTTCTAGCCGAGGAAAAGATCAAAATTCTTAATTTGAAGTATGGCTTCAACTGAATGAGTATGGCTTTTACACCACTGTAAAGTTAAAAAAAAAAAAAACTAAGTCAAACAATCATAAGTTAGAGACCATCTTTATATAAATATTGCTTTATTTTCTGTATTAGTTTGCTAGGGCTATTACAACAAAATACAAAAACAAACAAACAAACAAACAAACAAAACCTGAGGGGCTTAAAATAAGAGAAATTGATTTTCTCTTAATCCTGGATTCTAGAAGCTCAAGATCAAAGTGTCACTGGGATTGGTTTCTTCTGAAGGCTGTGAGGGAAGGATCTGCTCAAGGCCTCTCTCCTTGGCTTATAGATGGCCATCTTCTTCCTCTGTCTTCACATCTTCTCTGTATGTGTCTGTATCCAAATTTGCTCTTCTTATAAAGACACTAGTTGCATTGGCTTAGGCCCACTCTAATAATTTCATTTTAATTTAATTATCTCTTTAAAGACCTTATCACTAAATAAACTCACATTCTGAGATATTGAGGATTAATACTTCAAAAATGAATTTTGGGAGAGACACAATTCAATTTATACATTGTCCCTTAAATCATTCAGAATGGATTAATACATCATAGTGTGTAAAGTGTAATATAGAGAGTAAGACGAATTATTTGGATATTTTAAGGGGGGATAAACCTTAATGGTTAAGTCATGGTCATAATATTTAGCTTGCAAGGTCTAAATCAGTTGAGAACATCATACAGTTTTTTTGTTTTTGTTTTTTTTAAATCATTTCCCTCTCTTCCAGTTCTCTCTATTGGTGTAGTTTAAAGCCACAGGAAATGCATAGAATAACATCAAGTTTACACATTTGTTGTTAAATAAAATGCCTTCTTAAGAGCCACAGTAGACCTTTAGCAAATTATTGCTGAGTTGTTGCACTGCAGGCACTGAGAAAAATTCAATCAATTTTTGCTATATTCAATTGCAAAATACTAAAATATCATTCCTGAATAGGCTTGGTTGAAAGGACTCCTATCATGTTTAATAGTGTTATTGTTTGGCATTATTTCCTACAGAGAATTGGTTTGGATAGAAATAATCTGAACGGAATTGTGAAGATTTTTCAATGATATTCCTTGTCATTAGTTATTAAATGACCAGCCTTGTGCCATGTTGTTTATGAAATACTAATAACATTTAAATAATACCTAATAACTTTAAATAACTATCCTTTTTCTGGATAGAAGACAGAATGGCATAGTATGTTTTAACTACTAAGAGTGAGTCACCTTAACAGATTTATGTAGAACATCTCTAACAAATGTAAAATAAACATAAAACAGCAGTGTTCTTTTGTCATTGAGAAATAAGGCAAATACTCAGCCTTAGCATAAATTTATTTTTCTCTTCTATATTGTATGATATAGACATCCATCTTATAAAGTTTTTTAAAAATCATAAAAATAACCCATTGATTTAAAAAATTGACAGAATCATTGAATTTTCTATTTTGGGAGATCACATAGTTGGGGGAAAAACACACTTTTTTCAATATAGACATTTTTTTTCAATGTAGAAGCCAAGGATTGTAGAATCTGACTCCCTATTCACTAATGAGATATGTACTATGAAAGACAGAAAGGAGAGTTTTATATAATTCCTCTTCATTATGAGTTCATAATCTATTAAGAAAGGCAGATATAGGTATGTTTCAAATTCAATAAGTCCAATATAATCATGACTAGGTGAGTAAATACCATAAATAAAATATTTTAAATAATATATATCTAAATTGTAAGAACATGAATGACAAATGTAGGCAAAGTTTTTGCTAAACAAACCTAAATCATTTCAATATTAATTTCACAATTAAAGCATTAGGGTTAGTAATTGAGAAAGTGTTTTTATATCTGTCTTGGCTACCAGAAGAAGAAGAAGAAGAAGAAGAAGAAGAAGAAGAAGAAGAAGAAGAAGAAGGAGGAGGAGGAGAAGGAAAGAAAATGGAACAATGTCAGAGATTTTGAAATCTAATCTGATCTCACAGTTTAAAGTTATCAAAGATCAAAAGTTACTATATGTAAAACTCTCAGGATTGGAAGAAATCATCCAGGTAACCTAGTTACCCCCATTCATTTGCCAACAAGCTTCCAGTGGCTGAACTGAAATGGATCATTTGGCTTCTAATTGAACATTTGTTTTGTTTTTGTTTTGTGATATGAGTATAGGTTACAGAAAGTTGCTTCAGTTTGGGATGGACCAAATTAACTTAATCTAAAATGCCTTTCATCTTTGTTTTAGAATTCACTTTAAAACCCCTGAAACAGAAGACATAGGAAGTACTTACTGTCCTCTTTCAGTTGCCAGTAATAACTTGTGAAATTCATCCAAAACTCAATCTCTGCTACAACAAATCTGCAAGCTCACGCAAGGACAATCATTTAAGTTATGTATATTCAAGAAAGAGGTAGTAAGGTGAGCTACAGTCTTATCTCACCTGTACTTCTGATGGAATTGCATCTTTTACTTGTATTTGTGCACTAGCATTTCATAGTCAAGGTGCCTGGGTTGCTCAGTCAGTTAAGTTTCCGACTCTTGACCTAAGGTCAGGTCTTTATCTCAGGGTTGTTAGTTTATTTAAGCCCCACATTCAAAGAAATCCACAATCAAAGAAACAACAAAGTAATATGAAGTGTAAAATCCTGAGAATAAAGTGGCCTAGAAAAACTAATTAAATAGAAGAAATTTTGGTAAAGAAACTTATTGAGATGAAACTAATGTAATATTGCATGTCAACTTTAATTTTTAAAAACGGAATTTATTGAAGGAGTTGTGTACCTACAAAAAGTTTAGCCATGCACAGGTTTTCATGAGAGTTTTGTTGGTTCCAAATGTTTTCACTAGGATACTTGAACACTTTGTAATATATTTGAAATACCAGATAAACCTTGTTACAGAAGATTGAAAAGTCACTGGCAATGTGGATACCATTGAATATATCGTTGATAGAGCAGAAGGAGTCGGGAAGACTCTGAAGATCTGAAGGGGGCCAGGGAGTGGGGGGATGGGGGAGCAGGGATTGAACAAAGGATCGAAAGACTGAATTTCAAAGCAACTTTGAGATGGTTTAGCAGCTTATGTAGAAAGCTAGGCTACACTATGCTTTCCTAGTAGCTTGAGTTGGCTTCATTGCAAAGCAGATATTCTAATTTGTTAAGACAAGGGTCTTTGGAAATAAAGGATGTCTTTACTGATCATCTCAAAAGATGTAAAAAGGTACTGGCATCTTCAGTGCCCAAGATAGGCTCAGCTTGTTCTTGAGTAGAAACTGTGACGATGGAGATCAAACTTCTTTGGTCTATGACTCCAACAGCTGTAAGGCCCTTTAAATTATGTTATAGAGCTCACAACCTGCTATACAGCATTCATATTATAAAGCCTAAGTGAGGAAGGAGGTCATTCAACATTGAAGAGATTTATAATACAAGAAAAAAAATCTCAAAGCTGTGTTCTTTGATAATAGAGCTTTAAGAACGTATTGATTTAAAAATGAGTTATTGATTTATTGAGACGATACTGAAGTGAATTTTTTGCCTCATAATTCATGATCATTGTAACTTTTTGGACCAGATTGTTTTCACCCCCTTCACAGCATTTTCTAAGTGGCATTTGGTCCTGGGTACAAATAGATATGATACTGACTTAGTGATGAATTTTACAAGGGTTTTAGCATCAAGGAGACACTTTAGGCTTGAAATGAAAGTATCACAATAAAGGTCAGAGAATGAGAGAAACTGGTTTTTTTCCCCTGTTTTCTTGATTTCCAAGGTGTTGACAAACTGTCTGACCACTCTACTCTCAAAGAATTGAGACAGTAAACATCTATATACATTTTGTTTAAATAGGAAATGTGATAATATATTTCCAATCCAATCAAAACCTCAACACTTTTCACAAATTGTTAGTATAAAATAATGAAGAACTTACTTCTGATATATTTAATTTGATTCTTATCATTGATGAGAGGAAGAAGAATATGAGTAGTCATGAACACTAGATGCCAATAAGTTAGTTGAAGTTTTAGGTAATGAAAAAAAAAACTTAGTGAACATAATCAGCATGAGCAGTTGCATCACATTAAAAAATCTGTAATGATAAGCTGGCTTTAAGCTATTAGGATTCTTGGAGTTATCAAGAGTCTTGAGTATATAGGTTTCTTGGATTTGGTCATTGATGATATCTGGCATTTCCTATTGTCTGGTTCCTTCTGGTTGTCTCGTACCTTCACTGACACTGACCTTAATCTGCCACCCATATGCATAGTGGTTGTTTCCTTCATCTCTCTCTTATCATCGCCAAACCTCATTTAAGCAATTCAACCATCATTAAGTAGCAATTTTGCTTGGTGTTTTTTAATTTATGTATCTTTATCATGTTATTTTGATTTTTAATAGCACCACAATTGGATGACTATCCATCACAATTCGTGATGATAGTCCTAATGTAATTTTAATATCATATCACATTCAAAATTGGTGTGGTCTGTATGTAAAGTGACAAAGTCATAGTATTTATGGCATATATTTGTTGTAGTTTAGAAAGAAAAGTGAAAGTATGTTTGATATTGTATACAGTATCATGCTACACACACACACACACACACACACACACACACACACCAAACTTACTGGGGCACCTGGGTGGCTCAGTGGAGTAAAGCCTCTGCCTTTAGCTCAGGTCATGATCCTGGGGTCCTGGGATGGAGCCCTGCATCAGGCTCTCTGCTCAGCAAGGATCCTGCTTCCTTCTCTCTCTCTCTGCCTGCCTCTCTGCCTGCTTGTGATCTCTGTCAAATAAATAAATAAAATCTTAAAAAAAAAACTTACCAAAGTTCATTAATTGATAAGTAACGGAGTAATTTGTGTTTTACAACTCCTCTGTGGGCTTTGCACAACTATTTTACAGTGTTTTTAAGGTATGTGAAAAAAAATCTGAGGTTTTGTATAGATTGGAAATATATGATCCCATTTACTATTTAAATGAATAGAGTATAGACGCCCACTATCTGAAAATTCATTATCCAGTCAATTTTTAGGAATTGATTAATTCTGATAAGTGAGGAATACTTGGGCTACCGCTTGATCAGAGGTGCATCACAGACTTATAGAAGAAATTGTACTCATTGATCCTTAGGTATTGCAGTAGATCATTATTGAATTTATTTTGTTCATAGAATTTAAGTCCAAAAGAGAGAGAAAGTCCAATCCTTTTACCAAGTATCTCTGCCTCAGTTAACAAATAGAGGTAAAATTGCTGGTCAGCATCCTGAGGTGAAATTGAGGGATGAATTGTATTTATATATAATTGAATTAAAACAGTGTTTGTTTTTATCTGATTTGTGTTCCATGCTATTTTCTCTTTTAATTTCAAAGCTAGTAAGTGCAAATTTATTAATCTTCTTGGAAAGAAAAGTTATTTTGTTTTGTTTTCTTAATGTGGCATGGATTAACAAGTCTACTTGCATGTCTAACTAAGAAAGATAATTGTTATAAAAATATAATGGGTTATCAAGATTAGTATTATTGAACTGCCATCATAAGCTGACACAGCTTTCATTTAAGTGCACAGAGTAAATGAATAGATCTCTTCTGTAACTGAGATTCAGCTGGGCTTTTATTTGATCATCTCATTGCCTGTAATAAACTAGGGCTTATTCAAACAGAGTGAGCTAGCTCTTCTCTTTTTCAATCTGAATTAGGAAGCATTTTAATGGGTGCAATCATGGAGACTGCATCTAGGATGCACTGCTTCCATTGGTGGGGGAAAAACATCTGACGCCAGTCGAGGACATAGATCAGGAGGAGCTGGAGGGCTTTGAGAAATCGGCAATACTTTTTACTTTTATTAAAAAGATAGAGACTTGCATTTGCATCCTA
Source organism: Mellivora capensis (assembly GCA_004024625.1). Classification (NCBI taxonomy): domain Eukaryota; kingdom Metazoa; phylum Chordata; class Mammalia; order Carnivora; family Mustelidae; genus Mellivora; species Mellivora capensis. The sequence continues at coordinate 7,374 of PISX010010951.1, read as the reverse complement.
AAAATATTCATATTTTAAAATGACTCAACCTTCACACACATACTGATTTTTCAAATTTCCTAATTATTTTATCAAAGAAATAAAGAAATACACATATCACAGTAAGCAAGAATGCAGGCGATGCTTTATTGGAGCTATGCCTCAAGAAATTATGGCCAACTTGTGATCCCATGTGTCATTCGACTCTTCACATTTAATGGAGATATCTATCTAACTCTATATCTCTACCTACATCTATAGCTGTATATACGTATTTAGCTAGTTAGCTAGATAAAATTGGTAATCATGTATGAGTAACATCTCTTGCCAGAATTTAATTTGTCCCAATAGGGGAATTGGTGACCACTGTCTAAGAAAAAAACAATATACAGACCAGGTATAGAAGAAAATTATCTTTAAAAATTAAAGATAAAGTATCCTCTATATTTCTAAAGCATAGACTATACCATGTGATTTCTTTGACAGGGCTCACTGATTCACATACAGAGACAGTCAAATTATGATCGCAAGTGCTACGCATACATAATTACCACTTTACTAATAGTCACCAAATAATATCAGTGATCATACATTTAAAATTTCAACTGAAATTTGTTGGGCAAATATTCATTATAGGGTACATATGAGGATAATAAATCATCTCTTCCTCTATTGTTCCTCATAGCCATTTTCCTTTAGTCAATAAGCCTACTTGGGAAAAAAGATTGACAGTTTACAAATAAATAACTAATGTTATTTATTTACTTATTTATTTATGAGAGAGCAGGGGAGAGAGGGTGGTAGAGAAGGAGCAGGAGAGAGAATCCCAGGTAGGCTCCACACCCAGCACAGTGTCCAATGGAGGACTTGATCTCACAACGCTGAGTTCAGGACATTAGCCAAAATCAAAAGTCAGACACTTAACTGACTTAGCCACCCAGGTGCCCCAATATCCAATCTTTTAAAAGGCTTAAGGATGTTATCTCATCTGTTGATGAAAATGTACAAAACATAGAAGAGAAAAATATTGTTACTAGATCTATATGTATGCATATATGAATTCACTTATTCAATTATTATTTCAATTATTCGTTCACATCTTCTGTCAGTGAATATTTGGTAAACTCTACCATGTGTTAGCCATTGTGCTATGTATTGAGATATAAACCCTAATTATACCATATACCTAAACGTTTAGACTTCCCAGACTTGGGCAACATAAGTAAATAGGCAATTACAATATACTAAAATAAATGCTAACATTAGGATAAACTCAGGGAAGAAGATACTCTATCTCTGTAGGTCATAAGTTTGACTTGGATCCCACAGGGTTAAAATCAAGGCGTAGCTGGACTGTGTTCCTTTCTGGAGGCTCTAGTTTAGGATCTATTTTCTTGTTTATTCTAGTTGTTGGCAATGAGGTCCCCAGTTCCTTGGTAACTGACACCATTTCTCAGCTTGTAGAAGCCACTCACATTCCTTTGCTCATGGCTTTCTTCACTTCAAAACCTACAACAGAGTCCTCATTGCTCAACTCTCCTGTTTCTTCTTCCATCAGCACATCTCTCTGACCCACCCTTTGTCTTCCTCTTCCACTTTTCAGGGGCATTGTGATTACAATATTCATAGATTACAGGAATTAGAACATAGATATATTCACCTAACTATTATCCTTCCCATCACGCTATTCCTGTGCATTTTCACTATGTATGCTTTTAGGAAGATATAGTTACCTACTAATGCTCTAACATAAAAATCACACATTCTTCTAAAGTTTGACATGCATTTTATATTGAAATAGTCTCTTATAACTTCATTGAAGATTATCTGCTCCTTAATACATGAAGTGATTCTGCTTCATTAGTTATTTTGTGTCAAATTGCTTTCTGTATTTTACAATTGTTTTCTTGAGTTCCCTCTTTTTGTACTTAACTCCAGGTAGGATTGATTTCGTTACATTTTAGAAATATAACCCTCATTATTTTGCAACCTATTCATATAAACTTTTATTTATACATTCTCTTGGAATGAATTAGTTCTTATAACTTGAATTAATACACATATACTTTTCTCACCTACTTTTACAATTTCATATTTTTTGGTTTTTATATTTAATCAGTATTTTTGTTTTTATTAGTATTTGTTCAACATCATGTAGATCCAGCCAAACAGAATGAAAACAATTCTTCCCACTAACAACAGCATACTCTTTATTATCTAACTAGTTTCTATCTTTCGTGTACAGATTCTAGAAAACTACCCAAAAGCTATTCTTATGAAACATTTTGACAGTATTTAATCAATGCAGAAATATAGCTAAACCATGTTTTCAGAATTTTTGCCAGTTGGAGAAGGACTGATGTGGTTGCATCTGCAGACCTGGGGACCTGAAATCATGTTATTAGGATGGTCCAGCTGAAAGGTAAGAAGGTCATGGGGATGAAAGCACAGAGATAGGATCAAATAATGTTTTAGAGATCAAAGCAGGATGAGTCAGTGATTTCATTCATGGTACAAGAGGAAGAAAGTGGTCAAAGATGACTTTCACGTTAGTGTCTTTTTCACTGATGGTGAATTCTCAAAAATAAGGTCTGAGGTAGGGCAAGCTTTTTTAGACTATGTAAATTGAGTTCGGGACATATTCAGGTTGTGGTGCTAATGAGAAACTCCAGTTGAGATATGGATTTGGAAATCATTGTAAATTCAATCCAAAAAAGCAACTCAGACTATGCAGGGAGAGTAAGCAGCGGGAGAAGAGAGAACTTTGAGAAATGCTAGTATTTAAAGTATGGACAGCAAAAAGAGAATGCAGAATGGTACATGCAGAACAAACTCCTGGGGTGATATGTTATATTATAGACAAAGGTAAAAAAAAAAAAACACCAATAGACGGGACCTTCTATCAAAAATTTTAGACAGGTCAAGTAATTTGAAAGGTGGAATATAACTATGGATGTTGATAAAGCTCAGGAGATATTAGGTTTTTATAATCTTGGGTAAATGGACTTAGAAAGTTTAAGTAGCATGCCTATAGTTACATCATAATAAATCACATAATATAATTTTAGCCAAGGCTATTTGACCCCTTGATCTTAAACATTACAGAAAAAAAAATCTCAAATGAACAAAAAGCTTAGGTAAAGGAGTGGTAAATATTTATTGGTTTCTGTGGTGCAAAGAATTTTCTATATTTGAAGGCTTTTGAAGAAAACTAAATTAGAGAAAAAAATTTTTAATAAAAATGAATAACATATATAAAACAATAATGGCAACCCTAAGAGGGAAACAATACTTTCAAGTGATATACCTGTAAATTTTAATTTAAAATGTACTGAGCTTCTACCAACTTTTTAAAACACATAAAGTGATTCAAACATCAAGTCTCACAAGAATACTGAAAACTATAAAGCATTACAATAATCCGAAAGGCAGTACAAGACCTACGGGGCTGAATTGAGAATCACAATTGGCAGCTGACATGAGCCTTGCCAATTGGAGCAGATGGTATAGATATGATTTGGTTCTGTGCCACAACCTCCCCCTGGTAAGAGACCAGAATTTATGCCAACAGAAAACTTGGAAGCTGCTCTCCCACTGCACAGATATAAGATTTTCAGGGACCAAAGCATATCTGCTTTTCTGTTGCTACCCTGCTGCAAGTACCTCTCATTATGCATAATGTAAAATTATAAAAGCAAGAATGAAGACGGAAACCCTAGGATTAATAAAGCATATCCTGTGAGGTGTTGACACAATATGTTTAATTTTTTGAGAAAGATCAATAAGTATGTTGCTCCTAGTATCTGTTGGAGACTTAAGTTTTTCTGAATTCTTTTAGCATATTGACAGAAGAAGAGGTTCTGGTTTTTTGAGTCCATATACATCAGTTGAGTAGAATTAAAGTACCTAGATATTTTTTAGCGTGGGAACTAAACCTATGAACTTTGTCATTGATCTAATGTATACAAACCAAGAAGCACAGCTTTGGTTGCTTTTTTTCCTTTCTGCTAGTCAGGTTGGTATGTGAGCTTTCTGTTCAGAAAAAAAAAAAAGTGTTACAAGGCACTTATGTTAAAATGGTCTCCCTTACTCCACTGGCTTGGACCACACAAAACTTTGCCAAATTGAAGCTTGAATATGAAAACATAAGGCTTTAGTCCAACAATTGTTTTCTGATGCTACCTGAGAATTATACCCAATGGACAGTGAGAAAACACATAACATAAAAGACATAACACTTTTTTTTTCTTGGAAACTCTGAATGTGCCCAGCAACTCTTCATTCTATTGTAAGTAAACAAAACCAATGCTCCACATGAGACTTGTGGGGAAAAAAAAATAGTGCAGGGCGATGAATAAGGAATAAAGTAACCTTAAGATTCAGAGAAAGATTTTGCATACAAAGATTAATTTTCTGAAATCATACAATCAAATGTCCTCTATCCTTTACATCTACATAATCCAGATCTTCCAACCGTCTGCAACATTGTCATCTTTATTCCTGATTTTCAACATTATTGAGACCTCTAAACCCTGAATTCCTCTTCCTCCCTCTAACTTAGTTTTCCTTTATTGCTTCCCATCCAGTGCAGACTCCAGGGTCTCTTCCTTGACCTTACTCTTGTGAATGACCTCAACTTTTCTTTCTTATTAGTTGTAACCACCTGGAATATGTTCAGAGTTGGATAGATGCAATATTTGCATTCCCTAAGCCTAAACTAGGTCTGCTGAGCCATGCTAAGAAAAACTATATATGCAGAGTATGACCTCCTCTCTAAACTGATGGGCCTGATTTTGTAGCTATAGATATACATATGGATAATATAGATATAAATACACATCAGCTAAAAGATAGATCATAAATAAAGTATGTATACATATATAAAGTATGAAAATAAATCATATATGTCTAATTATAAATACCATATTTATTATGTATACATATATAATATGTATGTAACCTTATACATATATGTATATATTTATTTTTCTAGTCTTCTTACACTCTTGCTTCTTTCACGCAGAGTGGTGTGGTTTGGTCATATTTTCTCAACTCACTTCAAACTCATCCCAATTTTCCCTTCCTCTCATCACAGGACCTTGCTTTACACATTAACCAGTGCTCATCAGAAGAAAACATATTCCACTTTTTAATCACCAATCTTAAAAATTACATTGTCATTGGTCTTTATTTCTTCCTGTTGTAGAGGAAAAATTCTCTTTCCTGTCCAAGCAGGGACACACAGTAGGAGCAGTTCCATATCTAAGAGGGGTTGGACATAGGGCATGGCTAATAGTTGTCATGCTGATGGGTGAATCGCTGGGGGGAAGTCAGTGGGAAAAAAAATTCTAAAATGTGGAAGGAAATCCTTTCATTGAAATGTCCCATCTCCTGCCATGACTTTCAATTGTCTCTCTAGAGTTCAACAGGTAAAAAATTCATTTATAATATGAGTATAGAACCTAGCTTCAATTAAGGTGTAGCCCACCACTTTTTGCAGGTGTGATATATACAGGGAGTTCCAGAAGTAGCAGCTGTGATAAACTTGAAGGGAATTTTGGTTTGTTTTGTTCAAAGTTTTACCAAAAATTGCTTACCAACTTCTTTTGGAGTTGATATTCTGTTTTTATAACACATATGGAATATGTGAGAAAGTACAAAGACTATAAGGGGGAAAAAAAGTAAGGAGAGTGAGGAATCCTAGAGATTTGTAATTTTAGTGGGTGTCAGGGTAGGCCTGTAGAACGTGACTTTTGAGCCAATATTTGAGGAGGATATGGAGTTATCCATTTATTAATTAAAGAATGCCCAGGAAAGAATAGTCACTAGTAGTAACCTCACAAACTCATGCCCATGAATGCCTCAGGGTTGATAGCTATAAAAGCTCTTGTTACTGGTACAATTAATAAGATAATCTTGATGTGAAAATACTGCATGTCTTAAAAAGAATCTTTATATATAGATCATTCATCACAAGAAATGTGATTTCTCTGCAAATACCAAAATGTTTAGTCCAAGAATTGCAATAAAATATAATAATGAAAAGTTGGAAACTAAATCTTGATTTAAAAAACAAAATATTATGAAGTAATTGCATTGTCATTCAATATACTTTAAAGAAATAAGATATAAATTCTACCTCTATAGTTAACAGAAGTTGTTGGCTTACTACAAAGAGCAATAATAAAATATCTCTACATAAGCTTTAAAGTTTAAGTGATAAGATAACAATATGTTTTTACTATTTTATTCTTTTATTTATTTATTTATCTATTTATTTATTTTTTAGAGAGAAAAAGACAGTGAGTTGGGGAGCCAAAGGAGAGAGAATCCTAAGCAGGCACCCCATCTAGTCTGAACCCCACATAGGACTCAGTCTCATGACCCCAAGTTTATGACCGGAGCCAAAATCAGGAGTTAGATGCTTAAATGACTGAACCTCCCAGGTGTCCCTAAGTTTTCCTCTTCTATTTTACAGGATTGGATTTAATTGGATATTTATAATTTATATTTTTGGTTTTGGTCTTATATGTTTAATTTCATATTATAGACATTATAGGTACATGATAATTTTATATATATTTTTATATTTCAGTTCTTAAGTATGTAAAGACTACAAATATTTGAGACCAAATGTTTATAGACATACTGTTGACATTTTCATGAACCAATAGGATTACTCCTACTGTAGCATTTAAAAAAAAATAAATGGATTCCTACTCAGATATTTTTAAGGATTTTATTTATTTACTTGAGAAACAGAGAGATCACAAGAGAGCTCACAGAGGGAGAGCAAGAGGGAGAAACAAGAGACTTAATGGACTGAGCCACCCAGGTACCCTCTATTTATACATATGAAGAGCAAACTATTTACAAATTACAGCCATTGAGACTATACAATCGATCCCACATTTATAAAGATTGCATTTCATAAATTTTATTGATATCTATAAAGATTGAATTTCAGATTAGAATTTTTGTATTTTATATTAACTGTGGGTGTCTTGAGTGGTGACATAAAATAATGGGGGAAATGCACCCCACCATGAAGTCTTAGAAACAAGAAGTAGGAGTTTTGGAAAAGATTGCTTTGGAAAAGATTGATTTTTACCCATCAGTTAAATGTTTGTAAGCACTGTAAAAATTTCTCAAAGGATGTTTATATTCCTTAAAGTAGATGTCATTTGTGAAATAAAATATAAATATTCATAAATTAGTGTGTGAGTATATTGATTTTTTTAACAAGATCTCAAAGTAGAGCATTGTTAAAAGAACAGCAAAATGAAAAAGAAAGAAATGTTTCATTGTCTATTATATAATGGTAATAAAAGAGAAGTCATCAACTTGAATACTCTCCTTTATCATGGTTAAAGAATTTTTTTAATAAAAAAAAAA
>PISX010010950.1:0-67807 GCA_004024625.1 Mellivora capensis | reverse complement strand
CTGGGTGGCTCAGTGGGTTAAGCCTCTGCCTTCGGCTCAGGTCATGATCTCAGGGTCCTGGGATCGAGCCCCACATCGGGCTCCCTGCTGAGCAGAGAGCCTGCTTCCCCCTCTCTCTCTGCCTGTCTCTCTGCCTGCTTGTGATCTCTCTCTGTCAAATAAATAAAATCTTTTAAAAATAAATAAATAAATAAATAAAACTCAACTTGAAACAACCGCGGTTCAGGTTGAGGGCAGGGAGCCAACTCAGTGAAATGACACCATCAGTGTGTGGTAATCAGGAACAGGTTCCTTAACCCCAAGCCGGGAGGAAGAGTTAAGGGAAGAGCCTCTGACCTTGGTGAATGGCAGGCTCCTGCAGACACCTGTGTGGCCCTGGGCCGCTGACTCGATGCCGTCTAAGCCTGCCTTCTCACCATCAAATAATGCAGCAGCATCTCATGTGGGGGTTCTGTGATGATCACACGACGTCATCAGCGGCCCAGCAGCAGCAACTGGAAGCAAAAGCACACACGCGGGACTGCACCGGCCGGAGGGTTTTTTAGTCCCCTATTCTGAGGGCTGTCCCAGCTCAGCACCGCCAACAAGCGGGCCCGAGGATTCTTTGTTGGAGGGAGAGCAGGCGCTGTCCTTTGAACTGCAGGATGGTGAGCAGTACCGCTTCCCTCCACCCCACTGGAGGCCGGCAGTGCCACCACCCAATCGTGACAGTCAAAACTGTGTCCGGGCGCTACCAAGTATTCCTCAGAATAGGTTCCTACAATTCCGCTCCCAAGTCACTATGCTGAGCACCCCTGGAAGGTAGCACGCCTCTGGCCACTCTGTCACGCAGGAGGGTCTTCCATCTGTCAGAGCACAGGGGCTGCTGCCACTCCCTCCATAAAGTGCCCCCTCAGAAGGCCCTGCTCATACGGACCTCCCAGGCCTCACTTTTTTTTTTTTTTTTAAACTGTTTCATCGTAAGTTCCTGGGCTACTGGGACACTCAGCAGAAAGCAGTACTGGCCACAGTGACATGTAAATATGCAATGAAGGGCATGGGGGAGGGGGCACCTGGAAGGTTCACTTGGTAGAGAATGCAACTTTTTTTTTTTTTTAAGATTTTATTTATTCATTTTTCTTTACAAAGAGAGTGCACGTGCATGAGGGAAGGGCCAGAGCAAGAGAATCCCAAGCAGACCCCGCACTGAGCACAGAGCCCAATGCGGGGCTTGATCCCATGACCCCAAGATCATGACGTGAGCGGAAAGCAAGTTAAGACATTTAACAAACTGAGCCACCCAGGCGCCCCGAGAATGCAATGCTTGATCACAGGGTTGTGAATTCAAGCCCCATACTGGGTATAGAGCCTGCTTATATACAGACATGTATAAAAGACATGGAAAGTACAACTTCATTGTAGATGCAAAACAGACTAATGAAAAGCTAAAGACAAGAGCTGTCCAAGGGCAGGACAAGATTCTCCACCGGGTGATAGAGGATGGGGAGATAGTGGAGGGGTGTGCTGCAGGGAAAAACCCGGAAGGAGAACATGGGCATCAGTAGCTGGACAAGCCAAGAGACCAGACTGAGAATAAAATCCAGGAACTAATTAAGAATTATAGCAAGGTTACAGGATATAAAAGTCATATAAAAGTTAACATATAGGGACACCTGGGTAGCTCAGTTGGTTAAATGACTGCCGTTAGCTCAGGTCATGATCCTGGAATCCTGGGATCAAGTCCCACATCGGACTCCCTGCTTGACCAGGAGTCTGCTTCTCCCTCTGATACTCTCCCTTCTCATGCTCTCTCTCATTCTCTCTCTCTCAAATAAATGAAATCTTAAAAAAAAAAAAAAAAGTTAACATATAGAAGTCAATCATGGGGCACCTGGATAGCTCAGTTGGTTAAGAGTCCAACTCTTGATTTCGGCTCAGGTCATGATCTCTGGGTTGTGAAATTAAGTCCCGTATTGGGCTCCACACTGGGCATGGAGTCTGCTTAAGATTTCTCTCTCCCTCTCCCTCTGTCCCTCCCCACCCTCTCTTAAAAGAAAAAAAAAAAAAAAAAGTCAATCACTTTCACTTTCCCATATACCAGCAATGAACAAGGAGAAATTAAAATTAAAAACACATTACCATGTACATCGGCAACCAAAAAATGAAACATTTAGGTATAAATGTAACAAAATATGTACAAGATCTATAGGAGGAAAAATACAAAACTCCTATGAAGGATATCAAAGAATAACTAAATAAAATGGAGAGATAGTCCATGTCCATGGATAGGAAGACTCAGCATATCGACAAGATTCTAGTTTTTCCCTATTTGATGTATAGATCCAACACAATCCTAATCAAAATCCTAGCACGTTGTTTTATCAGTACTGACAGACTGACTCTGGAGTTTATACGGAGAGGCAAAACACCCAGAATAATCAACTCAATATTAAAAGAGAACAAAGTCAGGACGCCTGGGTGGCTCAGTTGGTTGGACGACTGCCTTCGGCTCAGGTCATGATCCCGGAGACCCGGGATCGAGTCCCGCATCAGGCTCCCAGGCTCCCAGCTCCCAGCTTCTCCCTCTGACCTTCTCCTCGCTCGTGCTCTCTCACTGCCTCTCTCTCAAATAAATAAATAAAATCTTTAAAAAAAAAAGAGAGAGAACAAAGTCAGGACTGACACTACGTGACTTCAAGACTTACTACAACGCTACAGTAATCAGGACAGCATGGCATTAGCAAAAAAAAATGGGCAAATGGGGGCCCCAGGGTGACTCAGTTGGTTAAGCTACTGCCTTCGGCTCAGGTCATGATCCCAGGGTCCTGGGATCCAGTCCCACGTCGGGTTCCCCCTGCTCAGCAGGGAGCCTGCTTCTCCCTCTCCCTCTGCCTGCCACACACACACACACACACACACACACACACACACACACCCCGGGCTTATGCTCTGTCTCTCTCTATGTTGAATAAATAAATGAAATCTTTGGGGGGGAAAAAAAAAGAATGGGCAAAGAGATCGATTGAACAGAGGGCAGAGCCCAGAAATAGATCCACATAAATAGAGTCCACTGATCTTGACAAAGAGCAAAGGCAAATCAATAGAGAAAGGACAGTCTTAACAAATGGTGCTAGAATGGCTAGACATTCACAGTTAAAAAATGAAATCTGGGCATGTCTGGGTGGCTTAGTTGTGTTAAGTGTCCGACTTTGGATTGCAGCTCAGATCTTGATCTCAAGGTTGTGAGTTCAAGCCCTGCACTGGCCTTCACACTGGGCATGGAGCCTACTTTAAAAAAAAGAAAGAAAGAAATCTAGACACAGACCTTACATCCTTCACAAAGTTAAAACAAAATGGATCCTAGACCTAAATGTAAAATGCACAACTACAAACCAGACTGTAACAGGAAGCCATCTAAACAACCTTGCTTGTCGCCGTCAGACTTTAGATACAACCAAAGGCACAATCCATGAAAGAAATGATTGATAAGCTGGAATTCATTAAAATTTAAAACTTCTGCACAAAGACACTATTCAAGAAAATAAAGCAACAACCACAAACTGGAAGAAAAATATCTGCAAGGACACCTGGGTGGCTCAGTCAGTTGAGCATCTGCCTTCAGCTCAGATCATGATCCCGGGGTCCTGGGGTCCAGCCAACATCAGGCTCAGTAGGGAGCCTGCTCCTCCCTCTGCCTGCCGCTCTCCCTGCTTGTGTTCTTACGCGGTCTTCTCTCTCTCTGGCAAATAAATACAATCTTTAAAAGAAAAAACAAGGGGCGCCTGGGTGGCTCAGTGGGTTAAAGCCTCTGCCTTCGGCTCAGGTCATGATCTCAGGGTCCTGGGATCGAGCCTCACATTGGGCTCTCTGTTTGGCAGGAAGCCTGCTTCCTCCTCTCTCTCTACCTGCCTCTCTGCCTACTTGTGATCTCTGTCAAATAAATAAATAATATCTTTTTAAAATAAATGAATAAATAAATAAAAATAAAAGAATAAACAATATCCGCAAAAGACACACTGGGTAAAGGACTATTAGCCCAAAGGTATGAGGAACTCTTAAAACTCAACAATAAGAAAATAGACAACATCGGTGCACCTGGGTGGCTCAGTCATTACACATATGCCTTCCACTCAGGGTCGTGGGATCGAGTCCTGCATTGGGTTCCCCACTCAGTGGGAAGCCTGATTCTTCCTCTCCCATTCCCCCTGCTTGGATTCCCTCTCTCGCTGTCAAATAAATTAAAAAAAAAAAAAAACCTTAAAAAAAGAAAATAGACAACCTGACTTAAAAAAATGAGCAAAAGATCTAAACACACACGTCACCAAAGAAGATATACAGAAGGCACGTAAGCACAGAAGATGATTCTCCACATCCTATGTCATTAGGGAATCGCAAATTAAAATGACATACCAGCGGACACCTACCAGAGTGGCCAAAATCCAGAATGCTGGCACCAATGCTGGCGAGGATGCAGAGCACCGTGAACTCCCACTCACTGCTGGCGGGAAGCCAGGCCGGCGCGACCGCTCTGGGAGACAGACTGGCCGTGTCTTACAGAACAAAACATGTTTTACCATACAAGCCAGCTACCGCACACTTTCATATTTACCCAAAGAGTTAAAACCTTACATCCACACAAAAGGCTGCACATGGATGTTTATAGCAGCTTTAGTCATAACTGCTTGGAAGCAACCAAGATGTCCTTCAGTAGGTAAATGGATAAACCACGGTCCATCTGAATGATGACACATTATTCCGCACTAAAATGAAATCCACGATCATGACATGGTAAGCCATGAAAAGACACAAAGGAGATTTTTAAATGAACACTATTAAGGAAAGAAGCCAATCTGAAAAGACTACACACTTTATGCTTCCGATCACAGGACATTTGAGAAAAGGGGTTGGGTGGAGAGAGGGACAGAGGACAGAGGACCTTTAGGGCAGTGAGGCTACTCTGCAGGGTGCTGTAATACTAGATTCGTGCCATGAATTTTTCCAAACCCACTGAATGTACAACACTGACAGTAAACCTTAGTGCAAATTAGGGACTTTTGAGTGATAATGATTTCAGTGTAGGTCATCAACCATAACCAATGTACAACTCTGGTGTGTGTGTGTGTGTGTGTGTGTGTGTGTGTTGGGGGTGGGGGGAGGTATATGGCAACTCTCTGTACTTTCTGCTCAATTTGGCTATGAACCTAAAACTGTTTTTAAAAAACTAAGTTTATTGATATTTTTCTAAGTAAGCTCTATGAACAAAGTGGGGCTCAAACTCATGACCCTGAGACCCTGAGCTCGAGTCACATGCTCCACCAACTGAGCGAGCCAGGGGCCCCAAGTTTATTAATTTTTTATTTTAAAGTAAGGCCATGGGGGGACGCCTGGGTGGCTCAGTTGGTTAAGCGGCTGCCTTCAGCTCAGGTCATGATCCCGGCATCCTGGGATCGAGTCCCACATCCGGCTCCTTGCTTACCTGGGAGCCTGCTTCTCCCTCTGCCTCTGCCTGCCACTCTGCCTGCCTGTGCTCACTCTCTCTCTCTCCAACAAATAAATAAATAAAAAATCTTTAAAGTAAGGCCATGGGGAACCCGGGTGGCTCAGTGGGTTAAGCCTCTGCCTTCAGCTCAGGTCATGGTCCCAGGGTCCTAGGATTAAGCCCTGCATCTGTCTCTCTGCTCAGCAGGGAGCCTGCTTCCCGGTCTCTGCCTGCCTCTCTGCCTACTTGTGATCTCCCTATCAAATAAATAAATAAAATCTTAAAAAAAAAAAAAAAAGTAAGGGCACTTAGGGCACCCAGGTGGCTTAGTCAGTTAAGCGCCTGCCTTCAGCTCAGGTCATGATCCCAGGTCCTGGGACTAAGCCCCGCATCAGGCTCCTGGCTCAGCAGGGAGCCTGCTTCTCCCTCTCCCTGCTGCTTGTGCTCTCTCTCATTATCTCTCTCTCTTTCAAATAAATAAATATAATCTTAACGAAAAAAAGTAAAGTTACTTAAGGGACCAAATTTTCAGAGTAGATAGTAAAAACAAAATGTAAATGAAACCTTATTTTGAAAAATGAAACTGGAAGTTATATACAACATAATTTAGGTTAAAATTCAACTGTGTACATAAAAAGGAAATTAAGTAGGGAATTTTGGCATAATTTTATCAAAAAACTTAGTGATGACACCATAAACCACAACTTACTCCCTATTTGACTTTTACTGCATCACTGCGCAAATACACCTGAATCTTTTCAATGACTTCTCTTGGTTTTTTTATGTCTAAGTGATTCTACTTGGGAGAGTTCAGGGTATCCTCTTCCCCATCAATTTTCAACTATTAGTGGGTCCGTGGGATATAACGTGTCAACAGATTTGTGTGAAACTTAACAGCTCTCAAACATTTCTTCCATCAAACTTCATGAAATCTTGCAAAGATCTGCAATTTCATGTCACAACTGATTGTGACTTACCAACCAGCAACGAGAGTGATAATAACAAACCCTGATTTGATGGGCCTGCACATGAGCTGTGATGGCTGGGTGTGGGCAGTAATTTTTCTTCTTTCTTTCTTTTTTTTTTTTAGAGGGAGAGAGACAGTAAGCATGGGGGAAGGGGGGAATCTTGGGCAGAGTCCACACCCAGCGCAGAGCCCCAAGCAGGGCTCAATCTCACGCCCCTGAGATCACGACCTGAGCCAAAATCAAGAGCTAGGCACTTAACGGAGGAGCCACCCAGGCGCCCCAATGTAATGATAATTCTAATCTTTCCCTATACCACCCCTGATTAGAGAGACTCAGGCAAACAATAGTCTGATTAGAAAGACCTGTCATGGGGCACCTGGGTGTCTCAGTGGGTTGAAGCCTCTGCCTTTGGCTCAGGTCATGATCTCAGGGTCCTGGGATCGAGCCCATCGGGCTCTCTGCTCAGCAGGGAGCCTGCTTCCTCTTCTCTCTCTGCCTGCCTCTCTGCCTACTTGTGATCTCTGTCAAATAAAAAAATAAATAAATAAAATAAAATCTTTAAACGACCTGTCATTATAGTGAGAGAATAGTGAAGAGGTCAATTTTTTTTTAAAGATTTTATTTATTTATTTGACAGAAAGAGAGATCACAAGTAGGCAGAGAGGCAGGCGGGGCGGGGGAACAGGCTCCTTGCTGAGCAGGAAGCCGGATGTGGGGGGGCTCGATGTGGGGGGGCTCGATCCCAGGACCCCGAGATCATGACCTGAGCTGAAGGCAGAGGCTTTAACCTACTAAGACACCCAGGTGCCCCTGAAGGAGGAAGTTTAAAAGCAGACACCAGGCTGCCAAGCAGAGCATAAGAGCAAAGACAGGCCTAGAGGATGAAAGCACAAAGCTCACTCGGGAAATACAGGATCCAGTGTAAGGAGCTCACCGCTCCTCACTGCTGGTAAGGGGGGGAAGGCCATTTTTAAACAATGGCAACAAAAAGGAACCACTCTAGAAAGGGAGGTGGGGCCCAAGTATAAAGCAGGCAAATAAGTCTGGATTTTATTCTCCAGTTACAGGAAGCCACCTAAAGTTTAAAACAAAGGGTAACAGGGGTGCCTGGGTGGCTCAGTGGGTTAAAGCCTCTGCCTTCAGCTCAGGTCATGATCTCAGGGTCCTGAGATCAAGCCCCCCCACATCGAGCCCCCCCCCCACATCGGGCTTCCTGCTCAGCGGGGAGCCTGCTTCCTCCTCTCTCTCTGCCTGCCTTTCTGCCTACTTGTGATCTCTGCCTGTCAAATAAATAAATAAAATCTTTGAAAACAAAAAAACAAAGAGTAACAACATTTGAGAATACCTGACAACAGGACAAGGAACAATTCAAAGGAGGGAACCCAGAGCGCAAGGACATCCACGGCTCCCGTGACAGGGTCTAAGCAAGGCCTCGGACCTGGGCTCCGGCCTCAGAAACAGCACCGGGGAGGGACAGCAGGAGTGGGGGCAAAAGCTGCTCACCAGGCTCAAATGCCACTGCAGGCAGAGGAGAGATGGGGGGGCGGGGGGGTGCCAGAGGTCCTGGGGCTCTGGCCAGCTGCTGTTAAACCAACTCAAAGACGGAAAGCAGCAAAAGCATATTCCAGGGTGGGAAGGAGAAAAGGGTGAAACGTGAGACAGACTCGACGGACTGAGTTGAGGCGGTGAGGTCTGATGAACCGCCGGGGACGGACCAGCACCCCGCCGAACGCTGAGAGATCGTGAAGGTCAGTAACACCTAATAGCCGGAGTCACAGTTAAGGCAAGTGCCTGTGGAGAGGCACTAGACTCCAACCAAGGGGAGCCCTTTTCCCCCTTCTGAACGGCCTCTTTTGCTTTTTAAAAGCTAGGCATCACCCCCTTCCCGTGACCTAAATCACCTCTTTTCTCCCTATTAAATGGATCCCATAACCACACTTCATTCCAGAGAACAGAACTAAGAGGCAATGTTTACCATGCGTCATTTGAAAGGGTCCTCCAAACCAAAAACGAAAGCTTCCAGGGCCATTTCTAAGACTACTAATTCTTAGAGAAAAGAAACAAAACACATCTTCAACGCTCTTACAATGACAGTTTTGAGCCAAACACACAGGTTTAACTGGCCAGTGACGCTCCCCCAAAAGGGACCGCAGAAAAATGTCTGAAGGCCAGATCCCAGGGTGTCCAAACGTCTTCACAGGCAACAGGCAACAGCGGGTACCAAAGACCTCCTAGGTCAGCAAACAGCCACTGACCTCCAGCCCCTCCAGGTGTTTCATTTTACAGACACATGGTACCGCCTAGGATGCGCTCCATCATTCTTTTCGCTGAGAATCTTCAGGCCTAACTAAATGTGATCGTTTTGGAAAGTTTCATGGAAAAAAAAAAAATCATCAGGCAGCTGCGAGATTCCCTGAACCCCTCTGTTTCTGATCCCTACCTTCCGACTCTCACTGTTCGTAGCAAATCTGCACGAGGGGCCGGCGGCACAGCAAGAAGTGAGGCTCGGTCATTCTGCCGCATTTGCAGCTCTGCTGGGAGACTGGGCGCGGAAGAGGAATGGAATGACCCCAGCTGGATTCGGGGATTATCAGCCGCAGCCAGCCAGTGTCTAGACACGACGCTCAACCCGGCCAACCAGCCAAGCAGCAGAGAAAGAACCGCATTTCTAAAGGTCTAGGTAGAAGGACACACACACGCTGTGAAATGGTTATCTCGGCGCAGAGCGGCAACAGAAAGCACGGGAGTCTTTTCCTGCTCAGTCTGAAGACGTGCACACATCCACTTCTCGTCTTTCAAATTTGACTGAATATTTTTAGCTTTAAAAAAAAAAAAAAAAAAAGGAGAGATGCCTGGGTGGCTCAGTTGGTTGAGCGGCTGCCTTCGGCTCAGGTCATGATCCCAGCGTCCTGGGATCGAGTCCCACATCGGGCTCCTTGCTCGGCCGGGAGCCTGCTTCTCCCTCTGCCTCTGCTGCCACTCTGTCTGCCTGTGCTCGCTCTCTCTCTCTCCTTCTCTCTCTGACAAATAAATAAATTTAAAGAAAAGGAAAGGAAAGAAAGAGGGGGAAGTCTTTCTCCCCCGGTGCTAACTTCTGGAGCCACACCTCCTAACACACCCCAAGGCTGGACAGAGCTGGCCGGGAAGAGCAAATGTCACCCCCGGCCACGAACAAACGACTCTTTCAGAGCGGGGAGAAAAGCAAACCACGGACTCGAGGAGCGAGAAGCAAAGTTAGGAGGTGACTTTCTTCGTAAAGCCAGTCATGACAGCCCTCCGCACCGGAGGCCCGCAAACCGCGAAGGGACTTCCCCAGTTTTGAAGCTTCTGGACAAAACGCACTCGGGGAGTCCACGGCATTGTTCTGCCCGCAGGAGACCCGTTCTCCCCCGCAGCCGCCCTTCTGTCCCGCAGCGCCTTCTGGAAGGTCCTGGGAGGCCGCGGGCCCGCGTCGCGGAATCCGCGGGGACCTCCCGCGGTGCGGGAGGGGGTCTCCAGCCCGCAGCACGGTCCGCAGGCCCCGCCCCGGCCCCGCCCCGGCCCCGCCCCCGGCCGGCCAGCGTCACCTGACCGGGTAGCGGCTCCCCGCGCCCACCCCGGCGCGGCGCCGCGACCGACCTGATGACACTGATGTGGAACTGGTCCTCGCGAAGGCCGCGCCAGGCCCCGGGCAGGAACTCCTTGCACCACAGATAGGCCCGGCGCCGCGTCCGAGGTTCCGGCTGCTCGTCGGCCGGCGGCGGCGGCGGCGGCGGCGGGGGCAGCGGCAGCGGCGGCGGCGGCGGCGGCGGCAGCGCGAGCGGCGCCTGCGGGCCGCCCAGCTGCTTGGGCTCGCGGTCGCTGGCGGCGTCGCGCTGCTGCCCCACGCCGGGCGCCGGGGCCGTGCTGCCGCCGCCGCAGCTCAGCAGCAGCCCGAGCGGCGAGGGCTCCGCCTCGCCCCCGTTGCAGAACTTGGTCTTCATGCCGGGCAGGCGGCCGAGGAGGCGCGGGCGGCCGCAGCGCGAGAGAGCGAGGCTCAGGGTCCGGCCGGGCGCCCCCCTCACGGAGGCCGGGCGCGGAGGCGGCTCGGCGGCTCGCGGGCGGGCCGGCCGGGCGCGGGCGCGGTGGTTGGGGGCGCGCCGGGCGGACGCGGGGCGGCGGCGCGGAGGGAGCGGGCGGCGGGCAGCGGCGGCGGCGGCGGCGCTCTGCTAGCCCTGTTCGCCGCGGCGCTCGCTCCTATACCGCCGCCGCACGAGGAGCGCCGCTCGCGTCACAGCCCGCCCTCGAGCTCGTCGCGGATTGGCTGCCGCCCGCCGGCCCGGCGCATCACAACCGCCACCGCCCTCGCCACGCCACCTTCCTATTGGCTGCGGCGCCGCCCCCCGCCCGGGGCGCTGCCGGCGCGGGGGGCGGGGGCCGGAGGGGCGGGGCCTGCGCGGGGGGCGGGGCATCGGGCCGGAACCGGGGGTCGCGGGGTTGGAAGGCAGCGAGGGAGGCGCGGGGCCCCTTTAGAGCGTTGCGCGGGCCGAGCGGGGACGGCCCCCGAGCCTCGAGCATCTAGGGCTTGGCTTTGCCAGCCGAAAGCTTGCTCGGACCCCCGGGGGCCCCAGGACATCAGAGGCCGGGGCCTGGCACGGGGCGGGCAGGAAGCTGGTGCCTGGAAGCTGGCTTCTCTTTCCGCCCGACCTTGGGGCGAGGCACCTCCTTCTGCAGCTCCGCGGCTGTATTTGTATAACGTTTCCCCGCGGCGGCTGAGCTGCGCGGGAGGCGCGACCACGCTCCGTCCATCCCAGAGCCGGAGGAGTTACGACCTCAGAGTCGGAAACCGGGGCCCGAGCGAGGGCGGAGGCGACTGGCTCGAAGCCGCACAGGTGACCCCGCCCTCTGAGGCCTCCGGCGGCCTCAGTTTCCCTGTCCTTGGTGCTGAGGACGCGGGGGCCCAGAGGCTCCCGGCCGGCGGGGCCGCATCCCGCCACGGGGCCGCCACCGCCGCGCGGAACCCTGACCAAAGGTGAATGACAGGCGACTGCTGGCTCTGTGGGCGCGCCCCAGCCGCCCCCGCGCAGGAGGCAGCCCCGTGACCGTGACTAACGCACCTTTGCCCACCGAGGGGGACGACCACCCTGCTCCCATTGGCCACACAGTCCGGTGTCCCTCACTCCTCTTTGACCCCGCGGTCCCGATCCTTTCTGGAAGTGGGTTACAGAGAAGTACAAAAATCACAGATCCTATTTTATGGGACATGAGCTGGGACAAAAGGTTTCCCAGGCTGCTTAGGAAATTAAGCGCCTGGATTACAGAAAATGGCTTCCATTTTCATTTCAAATCCAAATGGATTTCCATCTGCCCACAGCAAAAATCTCTTTTTTAGACCGGGGTGGGGGGGGAGGGGGGAGCTTATTGGACAAAAGCGTTATAATGAAAGGGGGCTTTTGACAAGACAGCTGTGCGCGGAGGGGGAGGCCTATACTGGAGTAGCCCAGGCTTTAGGAGGAAGGCAAGGTGGAAGTCCCATTGGATGTTTGAAGAGCTAAAAAGTCAAGGTCTCCAATCGGGCCATTTAGATAAGGTAGTCAAGGACTTTGTCTAAAAATAACCCTGGTAAGGAGGTGGGGCCATGTCCATGGCCCGCCCAGGTGACAGACCTTTTGTCCCACTATCCCCTGGCAGCAGCCTAGTAATCTCAGGAATGCCAGAAACCTGGCGAGGAGAAAAAGGCACTAGAAGTAAGAGTTGGGTCTCTGTCGTTTGAAATAACTCTGGCATCTGCTGGTTTGGGCTGTTAGAACCCACAGATGCCTGTATGGGATGGCAGTTCCCTGCGGGAGGAAAAGGGTGCCTTGTTAAAAGTGTTGGAGAAGTTTTATATATTGTTGCTTCCATTTATAGATGTGAAGACTGAGTCCTGCAGAGACTGCCTACTGCAGCTGAGGTCCCGTGGCTAAGATGAGAGAGACAAGGGCAGGCATCCTGGCTCCTTTGTGTGAAGGGTATGACTTCCCAGAGGACAGAACACTTCCCTCCCCAGCAGCCAAACTAAGTGCTGAATGTAGCTCTATTAGCTCATCCTTGGCTTGGCCACTCAGAGCCCAGAGCCCCCCTTTAGTGCTCAAGCAAGGCCACCAGGCAGAGACTGAAGAAGCTTGGCAGGTCGTGATGCTAACGTAATAGATTTTAACACAAAAAAGGACTAATTCCTCCATAGAAGTAGGGGAAGCCTTGCCAGGGGCTGTTTGAGCAAGGCTTTGAAAGGCTGAGAAAGCATTTACCGGGCAGTCCACTTTCCAGAGTAATCTGTGAGAATGTGTAATGAAGATGGGGCCTGGCATCTAGTAGGTGCTCAGGAAAAGTACGGGACTTATCACTGTCCACAGGGAGAACCCCAGAGTGGTAAATACACCCATGACCCTTGAACTGGCGACCCCAGTCCCAAGACCTTCTCCCAAGAAGTCATCAAAGCAAAAAGCCCCATGCATCATACTGAGCACTGCCTCGCCATCTGTGGTTGGAGAGAGCTGGAAGTAATGTTCGTCCAGCACCCAGACCAAGGTATAAAAGATGCTGGGCCCCGTGTTGGGGTATAAGACAAGAGTTAAACATGACCAGGTTGAAGGCAGTAGGAAGGGTTTGTTTTCCACATAGTTATCGAGTAACTTCAATGTCTAATCATTGGCAGCACCGGACAGCGAGGAGAGCAGCTCTGCCTGGCTCCGATTCCGATCCAGAATAGCAGCACTGTCCACCCCACTGCCAACCGGTCCCTCTCCCCTCATCCCTGTTTGTTTATTGTGTATTGTCCCTCTGCTCACCACATGGAAACTCCAGGAGAGCTGGGGCTCGAATATGGCTCTCTACCCGGTGACCAGCAGGCCCTGATGTCTGTGGACACTCAGATGCTTGCCGACCGCACCCAAGTCCTGGTTCAGCACTTACTGACCATGTGTCCTTGGACTGAGCCTCAGTCCAAAGGACAGTCCAAAGACTAAGTCCTTAGTCTGTGGACTAAGCCTTCTAAACTTACTCAGTTTCCTCAGCTGTAAAATGGGGATGACAGGCAAACCTCCAAGATATCATAGGTCCAGTGCCAGACCACCGCAATAAGGCAAAGGCCACAATAAAGTCAGGCAAATAAATATTTTGGCTTCCCAGTGCAGAGAAAGTTATGTTTCCACAACACTGTAGTTCATTAAGTGTGTAATAGCATGTCTTAAAAAAAAAAACAAGGGTTGCCTGGGTGGCCCAGTTGGTTAAGCAGCTGCCTTCAGCTCAGAGCATGATCCCAGGGTCTTGGGATCAAGCCCAGAAGCAGGCTCCTTGCGAAGGAGCCTGCTTCTCTCTCTCCCTCTGCCTGCCGCTCTGCCTGCTTGTACTCTCTCTTTCTGTAAAATAAATAAATAAAATATTTTTTTAAAAATCTAAAAAAAAACCAACCACAGTTTTTTGGGTTTTTTTTAATATACCTTAATTTAAAAATACTTTATTGCAGGGTAGTTGGTAGAGCATGCAATTCATGATCTTGGGATTATGAGTTCAAGCCCCACATGGGGTATAGAGATTACCTAAAATTTTTTTAAAAATCTTTAGAAAAAAAACTTTATTGGGATGCCTGGGTGGCTCAGTCGGTTAAGCCTCTGCCTTCAGCTCGGGTCATGATCCCAGGGTCCTGGGATTGAACCCCGCATCAGGCTCTCTGCATGGTGGGGAGCCGGCCCCCCCCCACCGCCTGCCTCTCTGCCTACTTGTGATCTCTGTCTGTCAAATAAACAAAGTCTTTAAAAAAATTTTTTTAATGCTGAATTGCTAATTCTTTAATTGCTAATTTTTAATGCTGAATTGCTAAACATCTTCTGGCTTTCAATGAGTTGTCATTATAGATCACCATAACAAATACAATTGTTATTTTAAAAAGTTTGAGCTATTGCAAGAATTACTAAAATGTGCCCCAGAGACAAGAAGGGAGCAAATGCTGTTGGAAAAAATGGCACCGATAGACTTGCTCGACGCAGGGTCGCCATAAATCTTCCACCTGTTACAAAACGCAGTCTCTTCGAAGCATGATGAAGTGGAGCACGGGAGAGGGAAGGGTGCTATGTGAGCCCCCGAAGCACAGAGGTGCTGTGAGGG
This sequence comes from Mellivora capensis, assembly GCA_004024625.1. Lineage (NCBI taxonomy): Eukaryota > Metazoa > Chordata > Mammalia > Carnivora > Mustelidae > Mellivora > Mellivora capensis. The sequence goes on along the minus strand of PISX010010950.1, from coordinate 53,278 downwards.
CTGAAGGAGAGGGTGCACGGGGAACCCACAGCAAGCCGGAGGGCCCACATGGTTATTCCGTGCCTCAGCGTCTCCGCCTGCGGCCAGCGTTCCTAATGTATAATGTACACACTTGGCCACTCAGCCCAGGAAGACAATGCCGTGTCTGCACATGATTCATTTGTGGACGGAAGGTACATTCTCTGATGAAAATGTCCACATTTGGGCACTAGTGGCCAAGGCTTAAAGAGGCGTGTGCTGGGGCTGGGGAGAGGGGATTCCAATTACAAAGACTTCCTTCTGGGACTTAAGAACATACTTTCCAAAAGCACTAGTTGATGCTGAATTCTGAGAGCAGACACAGAGGGTGTGGGTGATGGGCCTTAGGAGCAATGGCAGGGGGTGGGGAGGTGGGGGGGTAGGGGTTGGGAGGTCTCTGTCCAGTCCGGGCATTCCTGCTGACTCATTCCTCTGGTCTGGCCTGAGGGACTAGGCAGGGGACCCTTCAGGGCCACTGGGCAGACCAGGGCCCCATGGGCCACAGCTCTGCCACCAACTCCCAACGACAAAGCCTATTCAAAAGGAGGGCTTACTGAGTCTATCTCCCCCAAAATGGAGGAGACCAATCCAGGACTTCCTGAGAATACAGGGGAGCCTTTCATCAAAAGCACCTTCAGTCCAGAAATCTCCAAGAGGCTTGGTGCAGTGGGGGGTTCCTAGAGGGCTAGAGAAGTAGAATCTGGGCTGGGCTGGGCTTGTCCCCCACCCCAGGCTGCACCCAAGACCAGGCTCCCCTACTTCATTTCTGAGCCTTAAAGTATTGATGTGAGGGCTCAGAGGCCAACAGGCTGAAATCCTACATGCTCGAGATTGGGTTTCAGCCCCCACCAGGAGTGTAACGAGGAGCTGGGCTAGCTAGAGCCTGAGCAGGCCTACCAGCTTCCTGGAGGTCTCTGAGCCCAAGTGTGGTCTTACTTGGTGGCCTCCTACCATATCCCGAGCCTCAGCAAATTCAGGCCACAGGCAGGGTTTAGAGCCCAGCAGGTTTAAAGAAAGCAGGTGACTTGAATGCCCATGTGTCTGATGGATGGGACAGGCCCTCCCACCATCCCTCATTTTGCAGGGATCCTGAGGATAGCGTCAAGGGTAGAAACCGGTCTTTGGATCTTGTGCCTCTACTGATGGTGTGGCCTTGGATAAGTCACCTGCCTCTCTAAACCAGATGGAAGATAACTGTTCCTACCCTACAGCGTTGTTGTGGTGAGTCACTGATGTGAGCTGAGAAAGGGCGGGCCAGAGTCAGGGCCCCACAAAGGGTAGCTGTGCCTTTCTACTGATTGCCAGCTGGATTCCCAGAGGCTGGAAGACAGGAGCCATGACCTGTTGTCAGGAAGGGCACACTTGCAAGCCACGCATCCCAGGTGCCACTGGAAGAGCAAAGCCTACAGGGACTCTGACAATGTGGGGCCTCCGAGAGGTCTAAGAGGGTGGGGGCTGGAGGGCCTTTTCTAATGAGGGAGCAGAAGGCCGGGGCAGGGGTGGGGGGGTGGGAAGACCACAAGTAATATCCTGCAACCTCCCCGCCCCCCACTCCTGGGTGGGACACATGTGATGTTCTTCCAGGGATCTCCTAACTATCTTAATGTTAACACCTTGCTAGAGGGGGGAAAAAGCCTTAACTTGACAATAGCAAGGGTCTCTTGTACAAGCTCTTTAGCAAATGAAAGTTCTTTTAAAGATTTTTTTTTTTTTTTTTTTTTTTTTTTTATTTGAGAGAGAGGCAGTGAGAGAGCATGAGCGAGGAGAAGGTCAGAGGGAGAAGCAGACTTCCCGTGGAGCCGGGAGCCCGATGCGGGACTCGATCCCGGGTCTCCAGGATCATGACCCGAGCTGAAGGCAGTCGTCCAACCAACTGAGCCACCCAGGCGTCCCATGAAAGTTCTTTTAAAACCTCCCTTTTTCCTTATATCTCCCAACCCCACAGTGTATAATCAGCCACCTCCCACAACCCCGGGGCAGCAGCTCTTTCTGCCCATGAGTCCTGTCCTCGTGCTTTAATAAGCCACCGTTTTGCACCAAAGACGTCTCAAGAATTCCTTCTTGACCGCCGACTTCGAACCCTAACGTCATCTTCCCTACATCATTTTCCATTTTTTTGAGGAAAAAGTCCTTCTTCCACTTTCAAAACCAAAAATACTTCAATATGATTATTAAAACTGGATCGTATTTTAAATACTCATACCAAACAAATTGGTTCTTTTATCACACATGCGAAAGGTCCCATACAAGCTAATTTTACTGTGCACAAGCTGAGAGTGGGAAGGGGTGCAGTGTAAAGGATAGCTTTCAAGCCTGATCACATCATCTCTGTGACAATCTGATTGTCCTTATGTAGAGATGACAGCCAAAATCTACGTAAGAGGCCCACCTGAGTTCCCGGTGGTAGACCTCCGGGGCAGAGGCCATCCATCTACTGGAAGTGATCCCCAGGGCCCCCCAAAGGGCATCCTGTCTCCCCAGGATCTGTGTTTTAAAGCACAGCTTTCAAACTCCCTTTCTAAATTGGGTGAACACTTGTCCTGTGGTTTCGTGCCTTACATGCATTACTTGTGGAACACAGTAAGTGGATTTTTAAAAAAGATTTTCTTTATTTACCTGAGAGATAGGGAGTGTGAAGAACGGAAGGAGAGGGCCAAGCAGACTCCACGCTGAGCACGGGGCCTGACAGGGGGCTGGATCCCACCACCCAAGATCACGGCCTGAGCCAAAATCCAGAGTGGGACGCCAAACAGCCTGAGCCCCCCAGGAGCCCCCAATAAATGCATTTTTTAAAGATCCTGGATGTGCGGAAAGCCATACCAAGGGGATGAGACCTCCCAGGTAGAAGTCCGGAAGCCTTGAGCCAGGCGCTGCAGCCTACTGAGTCGCCTCGGCCAGCCCTGGGCTCCAGCCTGGGCTTGGGCCAGATGGCCTTGGCGCAGAGCTCCTTACTGTGGGAAACAACCAGCAGGGAACCAGAGATGCCCTGTGCAGATGGGTGAGCTGGGATCCAAGGGCACAGGCAGGAGGCCACGGGCACCGCTGGGCCAAGCCCCACTTCCTTTCTCCCAGCCCAGGGTCTGGCTTCTGCCCGCCGGGAGGGTCTCTCCTCTTAGGGATACTTGCCACCCCTAGCCTGGACGGCCCTAGCCCTGTCCCCACGCCCTTTTACTAACTGACTTGGAACCCTCCGACCCCACGGTGCGGGAAGAAGCTACTCAGAGGTCGACGGAAGCCCGCTGGCGACCCTCCCTGAGATCCTGGCGGGTCCCAGGGCCTCTCGGAACGCCCTGTAACGGCGCAGAGCGAGGGCAGGAAGGCGAGCGCGGAAGGCGACCTTGGAAGATCTTCTGGGGCCCGGGAGGCTGCGGCTGGACCCTCCTCCCAGCCCCGCCGTCTGGGCCGAATTCCAGGCCCAGCTGCTGTCCTTGGGGTAAGGAATCCGGCCCGACGGGATTCCTGCAGCACTGCCCTCTGGGCGAGAGAGGGTGCTGGGCTCCGGGCAGGTGCGCAGGCGGGGGGCGGAGGGGGCGGAGGGGGCGGAGGGGGCGGAGGGGGCGGAGGGGGCGGAGGGGGCGGAGGGGGCGGAGGGGGCGGGGCCTGCGCGGAGAAGTGGCCCCTCCCCCCGCGCCCCAGGCCGACCGCGGCCGCCCGGCCGCCCTCCCCCGGAAGCCCCCCAGCCCCGCCGGGACCTGGCCCGAGTCGCACCCCCGTGTTCAGCCGGCGACCCCTGTCCCCCCTCGCTCCGACTGGCTTCACGAAGCTGCCGGTGCAGCGACAGCGACACGGCACGGCCCGGGGCCGCGGCGCCAGCGTGTGACCCTGCGAAGGTTCCCGTCCCCGGAGCCGGTTCTAATCCGGGCGGCGACCAAGGCCGGGGGCCCGCGCAGCCCTCCGCCGGGCCGCGCGCGCCCTGGGGGCTCGGGCAGCGAGACCCCCGCCCTCCCCCGGCCCCCCCACCCCCCTTCAGGGCGCGCACGTGCCAGGTGCTCGGTGACGGTTCCCTGAAAGGTGCGGGAGCCCCGCGCGCCGCGGGGCCCGAGTTCCCACCCCGGGTCCACCCGAGTCGCAGTCTGGCGCCTCTGTTCCTTGCCTGTGAAACGGGGGCAGCCGGGGGCCCTGCCTCCTAGGGCTGTTAAAAGGATGAAATGAGGGAATCGTTAAAAGAGCAGAGGACAGAACCTGGCACGTGGCCAGGGCGTGAACCTGGAAAGAACAGGGTGTTCTCATCTACCAGCCAGACCCCGGCAACCCCGGCCTCTGGGCTCCTGAACCCTGGTCTACACCCTCTTTTGTTTTGTTATTTTATTTTTTTAAGGTTTTTATTTATTTGACAGAGAGAGACACCAAGAGGGAACACAAGCAGGGGGAGTGGGAGAGGGAGAAGCAGGCTCCCCACTGAGCAGGGAGCCCCGTGCCCAGCTCCATCCCAGGACCCTGGGATCATGACCTGAGCCCAAGGCAGATGCTCAACCGACTGAGCCACCCAGGGTGCCCCCCACCCCCCCCACCCTCCTTTAAAGTTGAAGCGTAGTTGAGCACAGTGTCATGTGAGTTTCAGGTGTACCACATGGTGACTCGACAGTTCTGCACCCTGAGCGGCGGTCACCACGGTCCCTGTAGTCACCGTCTGTTGCCATGCAATGTTGTTGCAATATCATTGACTATTCGCCGTGCTGTACTTTTCCTCCCCGTGACTTATTTATTTTATAACTGGAAGTCTGCCTTCTGTTCTTACACAGATGCCAGCCTTCAGGCCCTGCCCTCGCACCACCAGAAAGAGACGCATCCTGAAATTTGCTTTGGAGCAGCCCGCTTTGCGTCCACCAGCTCCAGCTCTGCGCCCAGAGCTCTCCAGGGTCCTCCGGGGTCCTCTCCAAGGACCCTCCCCGGCCACAATCTTCTGACCCTTTTCAACCCTCCCTTCATGGCATTAGCACGATCTGCCCTCCAGCCAGCCCCACGCTGGATTCCATCCCTCAGGATACACACTCCGCTCTTTTGACAGAGACAGTACTCAATGTTCAGTAGCGTTAAATAAATTCACAATGGGGCAGCCTGCGTGGCTCAGTGGGTTCAGCGTCCTCCTTCAGCTCAGGTCATGACCCCAGGGTCCTGGGTTCAAGCCCCACCTGCTTCTCCATCACACTCTGCTGGAGACTCCCCCTGCTTGTGCTCTCTCTCTCTGTGTCTGTCAAATAAATAAATAAAATCTTAAAAAAAAAAAAAAAAGAAAGAAACACTGATACAGAATACACCATCCTTGTCTCTTCCTCAGAACCTCTGCTGGGGCACCTGGGTGGCTCAGTGGGTTAAAGCCTCTGCCTTTGGCTCAGGTCATGAACCTAGGGTCCTGGGATTGAGCCCCTCATCGGGCTCTCAGCGTGGGCCCCTCTGAGCCCTTTGCTCACACCTTTCAGGATCAGGAGGTCTGGGGGGTTTGCTTCTGTTTTTCTTCCTTGGTCCCTCCCACCTTTGCTTCCTCCAGGGGACCTTAAATCCCATCCTGCCAGGCAGAGATCACCGTGGCCACTGGGGGTTTGCTGAATGTCTTCCCAGTCTCTCTGAGTCTATGGCTTTGGGATAATTTTGTGTCCTGCCCTTTTTTTTCCCCCTTAAAATTGTATTGTTAAAAAAAAAATTGTATTGCTGCCTCAGGAGCAGTAGATAGATCAGTGGACGGACAGAAGAACAGGCAGACGGGTAGAGATACGGTGTGACCCCTACAGTAGACTGTTAGTTACAGCGTCTAGGTGAAGCGCATGTAGAGTTCACCGAACAAGTCTTTCACATTTTCTGTAGGTTTGACGTTTTTCATAACGAAGTGAGAACCGGTAAGTGCACTCTCGGATATAGGTCCGTACCTGATAGAAATGACCGCTTACGTCCAGCAACAGGCGTGCGTGAACGATGCCCACAGCACCACTCGCAATAGCCCCAAAGAGGAAACCACGTGAATGCCCAGCAGGGGTAGAATGTATAAACAGATCATGGTATATTCCCGCAGTTGAGGAAGACAGTGATGAAGAGCACAGGCCATGGGGCGCCTGGGTGGCCCAGTGGGTTAAGCATCCACCTTCGGCTCAGGTCAAGGTTCTGGGATCGAGCCCCGCATCAGGCTTCCCGTTCTGTGGGGAGTCTGCCTCTCCCTCTGCCCCGCACCCTGCTCTTGGGCTCTCACTCAAATAAATAAGCTCTTTAAAAAAAGAAAAAGGAAAAAAAAAAAGCACATGCCACACTGTGAAGGAATCTCACAGACATGATGGAGAGCACAGAAAGATAGACAAAAGGGGACCCACAGATCCCATTTATATGAAGTTCTAGAACAGCAGACGCAGTCCATGGAGTTAGAAGTCAGGGTAATGGTTCCTTTTAGGCAGTGTTGCTGGGAAGGGGTACCTGGAACCTTTGGGAGCCTTCCAAGGGCTGGAAATGTCCTGTATCTTGAGCTGAGTGCTAGTTACACCGGTGTGTATCATGTCCAAAATAATGGAGTTGTATATTAAAACTTGTGGACTTGGGGCAGCCGGATGTCTCAGTTGTGCCTCTGTCTTTGGCTCAGGTCGTGATTCCAGGGTCTGGGATCGAGTCCCACGTCGGGCTCCCTGCTCAGTGGGGAGTCTGCTTCTCCCTCTCCCTCTGCACCTCCCCCGGCTTGTGCTCACTCTCTCTTTTGCTCTTTCTCTCTCAAATAAGTAACTAAAATCTTAAAAACAAAACAAAGCAACGTGTGGACTTTGTGTAAATTGTTCTTCAACTGCAGCATCTATCACGAGCATTTTCCCGAGTCCTTTGAAATGTTCTTTAAAGACTCCACTGGCCGTGGCTACATTTTCCCAGCTGCGGAGGAGACCCATCCACCCTCACTCACGGCGCTCGGGTCTTCCCCCAGAACTGACGTGGGAACCACAGCCCCAAAGCCGCCGATTGCTCCCGCCGCCAATGCCAGACACCACTGCAGGTTAACTTCAAAAGGAAAATAATTCAGGCAGCCTGGCTGGCTCAGTCTGCAAAGCAACTCTTGATCTCGAGGTCGTGAGTTCGAGCCACACATTGGATGTAGAGATACAAAAAAAAAAAAAAAAAAAAAAAGAAGAAGAAGAAGAAGAAGGAAAATTATTTATGGGGAGGCTCTCGAGGAAAGCCCTTCCCGGATCCCTCTGGGAAGGGGAGGAAACCTGCTTTGGAAAGAAAGAGAAGCTTCCAGGAACTAGGAGCCACTGTGGCCACCACTGATGATGCCCGGGACAGTGGCACTGTGGGATCCTGCAGCCACAGCCCCCAGAGCTCCCAGGGAAGCGATGGTGGTGGTAGAGGCTTTGCCGGCTGTGACCTTGGCCAGTGATTTCTGGGGGGTCTTCCTGTGCCTCACCCCCCTCAGGCACAGGGTCAGGCGATTCCAGCATGTCTTGATTTCCAAACACCCTGGATCCGGGGGCCTGCCCGCCTGTGGCTCTCCCAGCTCCTGCAGGAGGAAGCCCCCAGTGCCGGCCTTCCATGTCTCTCTGCAGGCCTCTGGCTTGAGACAGGACCTGGTAAGAATGATGTTCAAGGAAGTGGTTGGGGTATCTCGATTTTGAACAGAAAAAAAGGGTCCTAAGCCAGTTTTGTGGGTCTGTGGCTTTTTAAAGACTTTATTGATTTGTTTGAGAGAGAGCGAGCACAAGCAGGGGGAGGGGCAGTGGGGGAAGAAGGAGCAGGCTCCCCGCATAGATCATGGCACAGAGTGGGTGCTCAGCAAACAGCTGTCGAATGCGTGGAAGCCCCGACCACACTGGGAGGCGAGGGGGCGCAGCTTCAGAACGGGGGAGCCCTGGGCTCAAGCCTTCCTTGGGCAGCTAGGCCGGCAGGTGGGGGTAGGGCTGCCCCCAGGGTCCCTTGTCTCCAACTGGGCACCCTGCAACCTCCCCTCCACCCCCACTCTGTCCTGTTCCTTCTCGAGGTGCCCCGTTAACGCTCATGCCTCCAGCTTCGGTCCCTGTCAGAACATGCCTTCCCTCCCTGCCCACAGGGAAAGTGGTCAGCCTCGAGGAGACATTTAGGGCTGTGTCTGCTCTGCGCCTGCCCAGCGCACACCTGGCGGGACCGGTGGGACCCCCCCTTGGGGCTGCGTGGGAACCCCTGGAAGCAGCAGTGTTTGTCCCGCCAGGTGGGCTGGAGGGGCCAGCCTGGGGACAGTGCGTTCCTTCCTGGCTGGTCCACCACCCTCGCCTGGCATGAAGGCTATGACAGCGGCAGCTGCCCACACCCACGTGTCCCTTGGCCACTAGCCCGCCCCATCTCAGACCTTGGGCCATGTCCTCGAGACCCAACGTGGAGCAAGAGTTCTGCTCCCCCCTCCCGGCCCTTTCTCTGCTGGGAGTCCTGGGACAGGATGAAGGGGTCCTGGGGCTCAGGTCGGACACAGCCTGTTTTGCCTAGTGTGGCCTCCTGGGCTCCCCAAGTCACTGAGGGGAGGAGAGGGTGGCCCAGGGGCCCCTGTGGCTGGTGGCAGCCTAAGGCTCTGGCTTTTTGGGATGACCTGAACCCTGCCCAGCTGACCAAAGGGGACGAGAGGCTGGAGCGCATTTGGGTTGCTTTCTCCAGGGAGGAAGCCCCTTCCCCCAGCCTGTGGCTTGCCCGGGCCTTCCTGGGCTGACACCGTCAGGCCCCAAGGACTCCATGGGGCTAGAGGAATCAGAACTGAGCAGATCGGGTAGCAGTGGGGCCCCCGAGAGGATTCCGGAGCTGACATCTGCCAGAGGTCCCAGGGCTCAGAAGTTGCCGCTCAGGTGGAAGTGAGACCGAGCAAGGGTCCAGACGGAGGGGACAGCAAAGACTTCTTAACCCAGGTGAGCCCCGGGGTTCCCACCAGCCTTACCCCCAACCTTGAAGCCATAACCCACCAGACCTTCTTAGGGGTGCCTAGGAACTAGCCCAGTGTGGCGGAGTCCTGGGGACTGACTCTGTGACGTTGGTGACACTGTCCTGTTCAGAGCCTCGGGGTCCTCCTCCCTCCCAGGAACAGCAACGAGGATCCCAGCCTGCCAACCTTCGGTGTTCCCAAAGATGCAAGAGACACACTCGCAGCCTTCCCCTGGCGCTCTCCAGGGCAAGGATGGACTCATGTCCCTCTCTGGGCGGAGGAAGGGCAGACAGGTGGTGGTCCCATCCTGGCCAGGGTCTTTCTTATTGCTGGCTCCCTGCCGGCAGCTCCAGGGGCTGGAGGGAGTTGAACATGAGCCTCCCTGGTGAGTGCCTCCAGCGGTCAAATGGCAGCGACCTCCTGGGCCTGGCTGCCAGGCTATTCATTTATTAATTTATATTTTTGGAAATCATAAGCAAGTCAAAATAACTATCACTGAAGCCTCTGTTCAGAGGTCCTCCAGCAGAGCTGCCCCAGTTTTAAGATGAAACAGTGTTGCACTTTAAGACGAACTAACTTGCAGGATCCTCTCCAAAGACAAAAACTTTATATATATTTATATATTGCTTCCATCTGCACTTTTCTTGGACTAAAAGCATATGTAGCAAAGCTCTACTTTATTTTTTTTAAGATTTTATTTATTTATCTGACAGAGAGAGATCACAAGTAGGCAGAGAGGCAGGCAGAGAGAGAGGAGGAAGCAGGCTCCCCGCTGAGCAGAGAGCCCGATGTGGGGCTTGATCCCAGGACCCTGAGATCATGACCTGAGCCGAACGAAGAGGCTTTAACCCACTGAGCCACCCAGGCGCCCCTTGTTTTTTCTTTTAAAGATCTCTGTCTGTCAAATGAATAAATAAAATCTTTAAAAAAAAATAGAGGGTGCCTGGACCCCAGACATTCTCGACAGTCTGGCCAAAGGACAAAATAAAAACAAACACAGTTACTTGACCATGTTACTTTGCCCTGCATGGTTCATTTTTCAAGTAGAGCTTTGCGGGGCGCCTGGGTGGCTCAGTCGAGAGAATGTCTTGGGTGTGGGCGACCTCCAGCCGCACCTGAGAACAGAACTCGTACCTGTCTCGGGTCCCGGGCAAAGGACCAAAGGCGACAGCTCTGGGATGAGCAGGGCGGGTCTCTCGGAGGCGGTGGCTGTGATCAGATGGTGATGGGTGTTCGAGACCCACTGGATGAAGTCCAGACAGGAGGCATGTCATCCGAGGGCTTGTCCCTGCGGCCTCCGCCCCCTGCCTTCCTTGCTTCCACTCTGCAGCTTCTGTGGTGCAGCCACTAGTGGGCTTCTTGCTCCCCCTGCTTTCTTCTGTCCTGCTTCAGCCCGTTGTGCATTGGCTCCGTCCTCCCCTGGCCTGGCTCTCCTGGGGCGGAGGTTGCTAAGAGGAGGCCTGAGCAGCACCTGCCTGTGTTGGAATCCAGGCAGGATGCCTGCCACCGCCCGCAGGGGGGCTCAGGCTGTCCCTGCTGCCCGGGGTCCCGTCCCCCTCTCTGTCCCTCTGGCCTCTGGCCTGGGATGGCTGGGCCACTGTTGGGGCCGGGAGGAGGGTTGGAGGCCACGTGGGGCTCACTGGGCAAAGCCAGAGAAACAGCACAGCCTCTGGAATTAGATCCCAGAAACTGAAGGTGACCCATGGTGCCCCAGACACCCTTTTGCTGTTTCATCTACTCCTCAGTGAGGTGGCACGCACTGTTGTTCCCATTTCACAGAACAGGGAGCCAAGGCTGCCCAGTTAGGAAGTGGTGTGGACTGAGCTTCCCCTGAGGGTGCTTGACCCTTACTCCTAACCCAGTGAGTCCCCGTCTCCTTCCCATCCTCAGGACCTCCCAGGTCCTCAGGGCCACCTGGGCCCCTCCAGCCCCTTTAAATCTTCTGGACTGGCCACTCTGAACTTCTTGGCATCCTTCCAGAGCACATCCTGTCCTTCCTTGTCTCCAGGACTCCTACGGTCTGCTGCCTCTCTGCCCCCTGGGCTTACGAACTATTCATACCAGTGTCTCTGGACCCTTCGTCTCTCCTCCTCTCTCCCCTCCTCGTTGGACCCTGCCTGCCTGATTCCCCAGCAGCAATGGCGCCTCCTTGGCACTCCCTCCTTGGCTTCTCACTTCCTCCCATCCAGGCCTGTGTCCCACTTCCTGCCAATGTATGTACCTGCCACTCGTGGCTCCGGGAGAGCCAGTCCCGGAACCCAGTGCCTTTTGAGCGCCCTGGGTGAGAAGGTTGGCAAGGGAGCAGACACATCCAGAAAGGCCCCTGCGGAGGGAGGGGAGGAGTGGGGACAGAGGAGTGTGCTCCGGGAGCGGAGGAGGCCCAGCTTGGCGGACAGAGGCATTGGCCAGAGGAAGAAAGAACTGGAAACCTTGATGTTCGTCCACCATGTCCCAGTGGAGACTGGTTCCAGGGGCCCAGCGATTTGAAGCTGAAATGGAAAAGGCTGTGATCGAAGGCTGTTTGAGCAGGTGTTAACTGGAAAGGTTAAAGGTCAGAGGCCCGGAGGAAGCCCCTGAGCGCACAGACAGCATTTCGCCCTGCCAAATCGGGGACGGGGCCCCAGGCAGGGGCTCATGGCTCCTGTCACTCCTGAACAACTCCATACTCAGTGCCAGGGTAAGCCCTGCTTGACAGGTGAGGAAACGGAGACCAGAGAGGAACCGCAGGGGAGGGCAGCAAGACCCACAGCCCTGGGCCCCCAGGGACCGGGGCTGAGCCCTTCCGGAGCTGCTCTGGTCCACCTGGAGGCTGCTCAGACCGTCCTTCACTCCCCCTTCTTACCCCAAGAAAAATGTGGTTTCACTGGCTAGAGGAGGAAATAAATGTCTTTCTGTTTGGTTTGTGGGAGTGTGATCTTCTCCAACCTGCCAGAGGCTGGCGGAGAGATTAACAGGCACTTCCCATCAGCGTCTGACTCCCCGCCCCACCCAGAGGTGTAAGAAATCACAACATCCAGCGGGTGGGGCTGGGGAGTTAGCGGGTGCAGGAGTGTTCTCGCTCCCCCGACTTGTCACTCTAGCTTCCAAAGTGTGTCCCCTCCTCCTGTGTGCCTGGCTACGTTTGCGTGAGGTCATTGTCGAGATGGAGCCAGCAGCTCACCAGGCTGGAAGAAACCTTGGACTTTTTCCTGGCGGTCTTCGGGCCTCTTCTGGCTTGACTCACTCAGCTAAAGGCCAGTCCACGAGGCACCTTACACACGTCTCAAGCCCCGGAGTCCATTTGACTAATGGGGTTAGGTCACCGTGCTTATCTGCGTGATAACCTTTGGACAAAGTTCTCCTGGCCCCATATAACTGCATGGAAAGGAGGGTAAAAGGCAGTGATTGCCATTTGTCATCCATGGAACTTTCCAGAATTAACCTGGGAAGGTGGGGCCTTGTGACATGGGCTGCCCCCAGTGACCCTTGGCTCTGGAACTCTTGCTAGTGCTCTCTAGGCATGGCTCCAAAAGCACCCAGGACCTTGGAGCTGGGTCTGGCCCTGCGGCTTGCCAGGACCTGTGTGGCCTCAGGCAGACTGACTCATTCATTGAAACAAATTTCTGAGCATTTGCTCACCTCTCCTTCAGCAAGGCACCCCCGCCCCTAAGTAGGGTACCTCCCTGTGTTTATCCCCTACAGGCTGTTTCCGGCTAGTGTTGGGATGGTTCCCAGGACTCACAGGAAAGAGTGCCAGCTGTCGTCTTGAGTGACCTTGGTTCTGCCCAATGTCTTGGTCTCCCAGAACCAGGACACTCTCTCCCAGGCCCCATCAGCGTCTTTGCCATCATTTAAAGGCAGTCCTTCCAAAGCTCCGAGGGCCCGCTCTGGCCATAACCTCCTGTCCTCCCACTTGCTTGTCCGTTCTCTGACCACAGGTGTGTGTCCAGGTCTCGCATGACTGTACTGTCCCTGGCTGGGGGCCCACTCAGGCCGTGGACTCTTCTTCTCTTCCTTAACTGGTACACTCTCTTGCCCCCCTCCCCACCTCCAGCCCTCTATCCTGCCGTCTGCTGCCCGCCCCCACCCACACCTGGGTGAGAGTCTCACACCGGGGCTGAGAAGTGCTGCGCCCCTCTGCCTTGGCTCCGGGGGTGTCTAGAACACAGCCCAGTACCTAGAAGGTAATTGGTAAAGATTTCCGTAATGAATTATGCTGGGTTTGAAGAGTTGGCTTGCTTTTCCTTTCTCGACTTTGGATCTCCTCTTTGCTCCTGAAGCTCCTGTTTACAGACAAAACAGAAACTTTCATTGCTGGAACTGGCCCCCCCACAGCTCCGCCTCTTTCCTCTTGTTACCAAGGAAGACCGACCCAGACTAAGACCAGCCCACCTCCCCCAGACTCTGAATAACTCCCCCACCTTCCCTTTTGGGAACTCATCCCCTGTGGAAGTTTCTCATCTCACCGTGCTCGTCCCTCATTAACCACACAAACCCCCCGCCTTAACACCGCCGCCCCTCCCAGCTGCCATTCTTCCGTCCCCCCAGCCAGACTCCCTCTCTCCCCACCAGTCTGGCTCCTCCTGGAAGCTCCTGCTGCCCTCTTCCAGGTCCTGGTGGGGGAGGGGCCGGGCGCTCTGGCTGGCCCCGCCCCTAACTCACCTCACCTGCTCCCAGGGCTTTAATTACACCTCTTGCCTCCACCCACCCCACCTCCCGCACTAATACAGACCAGGTGTTCAACGAGTATTAAAGAAATGAAGCCTTGGGGCACCTGGGTGGCTCAGTGGGTTAAAGCCTCTGTTCTCGGCTCGGGTCATGATCCCAGGGTCCTGGGATGGAGCCCCACATCAGGCTCTCTGCTCCACGGGGAGCCTGCTTCCTCCTCTCTCTCTGCCTGCCTCTCTTGCCTACTTGTAATCTCTGTCAAATAAATAAATAAAATCTTAAAAAAAAAAAAAAAGAAATGAAGCCTTACTCTAGGTCACTTGGGATCACGCCATTCAGGGTCTCAGACTGGCCACGTGCACATCCCCTGCCAGCCTTCTGGTGTGTGAGCGGCCCCACGGTGGAGCAGACTCAGCTGGAGGGGGAGGGGTACCCCCAAAAGAGGGAAGTCTTGATCTATTGAACTTAGCAGAAAAACTCACACACCTGACAAGGAGAAAACAGGATCTGGGAACAGACTTTTCTTTCAAAGACCATGACCCAAGTCATCACAGGAGGCTGCAGGCCGTCTTCGGTCCCCCAGATCGGAAGCTTCGCAACAGTGTCCATGAACACAAACCTGATGCCCGGGGAGGTGCAGTAACGGGGAGGGGGGCGGCCCTGGCGGGAGGCCCCCTTTCCAATCCTGCCCATCCACACTCCCGGCCCCTTCCGAAGGACTCAAAATCGCTTTTCCTCCGGGCCTCCTCACTAGTGAATGCAAGCAATGCCCACGCTCTTGACCTCAGGGAGGGAGACGCTGGAGACTGCCACCCTCGCAGGCCAGGGCCTTGCTTACTGGAACCCTGGGGTTACCAAAGTGCCTCTGGGCTTGGAAGCAAGCACGACTGGGTGCGCGCCAGTGTCAGAGCAGGCACTCAAGGGACGGAATCACACAGGGCTCCGGGCAGCTCTCCGGCCTAAGCTGCGTCACCCACCCTGCCTGCCTCGGGCATCCACGGGGACTTCAGGGTGCTGCGGAGAGGCGATTGGGGGGAGCTGGCAGCTCGCCCAGGGCCCCTCAGATGCAGCGGAGCTGGGCAAACTGCTGCCCCGACTCCTAAGCCAGGCCCACATCTCCCCTCAATCGGGTTTTGCTACCGTAACTAGGAGGACAGAGGACCCACACCAGCCGGTTTTGTCCATTCAGAGAGGGCAGAAACCCAGCCCTTGGGAGTTGCGCGGTGTGGGGCCGAAGGGCGGTGGGATTGGAGAGGAGCCTCCCCCGGAGACAAGGACTGCTTTCCTGTCTTTTCAACAAAAGGAGCAGCACCGGAAGCAAATGGGAGGCCGGGGCACAGGCAATCGCTAAGTTCGGCTAACTCACTCATGCTGGAAAGCTTGCGAACCTTCGACTTTACAAATCCTACTTGAAATGGAAGCCTTGCACTGAAAGGCACCCCTTTGATCCTTTCTTCTCAGATACAGCGAACACTGGCCAGATTGTTTCAATTTCCGAATTTATTAAAATGATTAACCTCAATACTGCAAGTGCATGTACAAAATATTTGTAAAAAATGTTTTTAATGAAACGTTAAAGAACTTACCTCAAATGCTGAAAAAGTCCTTTTTTTTTCATTCTTTCAGTACAAGGAATACATTGTATCTCAAAGGTATTACAACTCAGCAAAAACAATTTAAAACAGTGATTTGAAAAATGATTGAAAATCGAACACTTTACATGTATTTTTATGATCATCTTCTAATTCTTACAATGCCAAGATCTTTACGAATCATTGCGCAAGCTCAAGCTCGAAGTTGTATGGAACGCAGCCTCTTCCAAGTGGTCACCGTGTCACCCGTGTGTGGCTCTCGCCATCCCACACAGGTAAGTTCCACGGCGGAGCCCGAGCAGCTCCAAGGCCCCCACCTGGAAAAACGGAAATCAGGTTTCCCTGAAAGGTTTGTGCAGCCCGCCCCCGGGCACCGCTGCCGGGGCCCACGGGGAAGGTCAGCCTCGAAAAGCCGAAAAGCCGGGGCCACAATAAGTTAAAACAAACATAAATAAGTTACTAAAATTAAGCTTCAAAATGGAGAAATGTGGGAAATGCGGTATTTTGTGACTTTTTCCTTTAGGGGGAAATTCCTGAAATGGCTGTCGTTGGTATTCCGGGAGACGGTCTGAGACTTAGTCTCTGAACCTCTTCGACACGCTCCAAACTAAGGCGGGAGTGAAAGGGGTGGCCCACGGCTTTCTGGTACTTTCCAGACACGGAGTCTATGCTCGACCTTCCTCAGTGGCCGGAGTCTCACACTTCTACCCCGAGGGACAATGTGAGAACCGGATGTGGTCCACAACGCGCTCTGAGGGCCTCGGGACAGAACCCCCGGGGAACTGTTCTGCTTCGCAGGGGGGGGGGGGGACGGACCACGCGCGGAGCAGGGGTGGGGGAAGGGGGGTGCAGCAGGGAAGCGGGTCTGCACCTGTCCTCCACGCTACTACCTGAGGGGTGACCTGCATGGGACAGACGGGAATGAGGCGACGTTAAGACCACACGAGTAACTCCTTAAAGAACATGAGGAGAAACAAAAACTCTACATTGCAAACACTTTTATGAATATTATTAATTTCTACATGGAACCCCCTATTGGCGATTGTTTTACGGGACTCAGTTTAAAGGGTGTTCCCCAGAACCTGGCAACCAGCAGGAACCACCTAGAAGTAAGAGTAAGCATTGAGGTTTTCTCCACTGGACTTTTTGTTACGGGCAGATTTCTTTTAATATCTTAAGACATGGGCTACTTTTCTATAGACACTACACGAATCCCCTAAATCGATCTTACTCAGGAACACTGTATATCTGAAAGTACACGTACACATTTCCCAGAAATAAGGAGACCCACTGGCGTCAAACACCTGCTACAGCTTTATATTCCCAAATTCTTTGTCCAATGATTTATAAAAGAATCCAGAGAAATGAAAGGTTGGTATTGAACATAAAGTAGTAATCAAAAATTTGCTCATTAAGTTACTTAAAATTAATTTCTCTTCTCAAAGTGCTTCAAAAAAAAAACAAATTAAATCTGACTCCTCTTTTCGTTTAACTGATAATATAGTCAAAAAATCTTTGATATTTTCATACATAAACTAACATAAGCCAAGAACTCCCACTGATGCAGTGCTTAAAACTATATATTTTATAATCTCCTATTTTATTGGCATGAATATTTCTAAACTTAAAAACCTTCCTGGTAAGTTCTTTTAATTTCTTATGACAAAAATTTCTCACAACACACAAATATTTACAACATATACATTGTTCTCAGTTCTTTACATTGAATTTCAAAGACAAACATTTTTATAGGTTACCACAGAACAAAAGCTGTGACTCATGTTTTTATTTCATAAACTATTATAAGTTAAAGTGAATAGAGTTTTAATATTCCTTGTAGCATTTTACAAGTGCAACAGAAACCTTGAAGACCCAAATTAAGAGAGCTGTAGTTCATTAGATAAATGTTGCCTGTTGTCATCACATTGTTCACAGCAAAGTTTTGAAAAAATAAGCACCAATCATTCTTGCAAAGAACAATTTTATCTAAAAGGATTGAAAAGTGTTAAATACAAGGTCTTTAATTTACACGACAAGCAATAAATACACTGACTCGGAACTCGTCCTCCACACTGCCGCTCTCGTACAGAAAATGTACTGCAAAGTGAGCGGTCGCATGTGTCATCGTACTTTTTTTTTTTTTTTTTTTAAGAAACCAATTCGACTCCCGCCCGACGGTTTGCTCTTTTGAGCAAGGCCGCGCGCAGTACACCTGGGCCAGCGAACAGTGTGAAACTGACAAAACTCCGAGGAGGGGGACATCTAGCAAATAAATCAAAAAGCCAAAGGTCATTGCTGGTGATATTAGCATATACTAGAAAACCTTAATATGCTGCTACTGTGATTTGTTTTAAATTATTGTTTAGTCATATATTAAAGAGCCAGTTGATGCTCTTGGTTAAAAAAAAAAAAAAAAAGAAGAGGGAAAAAAAAAAAAGGAAAAAGAAAATTGTGTAGCCACATTATTGTTTTCAACATCCCGTGTGGAAAGTTGCTATCACTGTACAATTTCGCTTGAGCCTTTATTTTACAACTGGGCTTTCCCTCTAACTCAGAATTGCACGTAGGAAGGCTATTTAAAAAGTACAGTAAAAATTTGCACAAATCGGACTTAGGGAGAGTCAGCGGGCTGTACACTTTCTACAGTATGACGCTGCTAAGTGGAGAGAGGAGGGAAGCGCGGCCGCTAGCACGGTCTCGGGTGAGGAATTACTGACGGGAATTTGTTTTTATTTCTTTAAAGTAGGTTTCCCCGGCCAAACCGAGATGGCGAGCTCACGCGTTGAGCCGCAGAGACTGGTCCTCTCTCCGCCGGGAGGAGATGTCGATGTCGATCGAGTCTTTGCCCACGATCAGCCGCAGGCGCTTGGCCGGAGGGAGGGGAATGAAGTCGTCCTCGAAGTCCTCCTCGTAGTCCTCGTCCTCGTCGCCGCCGTCAGAGGAGGAGGGCTCGTCCGTGCTGTCCTCCCCGTACCGGCTGTAGTCGTCTACTTCCATGCGGGACTCCAGCAGCGAGAGGGGGTCGCCACAGCACACCCCGTTCTCGTGAAGCCCCTCCGGGTGCGGCCCCCGACCCTCCTCGTCGCGCTTCAGCTGGATCTTCAGTTTTGTGGCGCTGCTGCCCGACCCTGAGTTAAACCCGTTGTTGAGCTTGGCTACATACAGGTTGTTATCGTTCTCGTGGTCTTTGCTTAGCTTGATGCTTATTTTTGAGGAATTCATGCCATCGCTCTCCGGGTCGTTGGTCTTGCTGCTGCTGTCGTGGCGTCTCCGAAGAGTCAATTTGGGGATCCCAGAGTTATTCTCCAGGATCAGCTGTGCATCATACCTGGTGATTCGCCTCTTCTTTTTACTTTTTGCAGTTCTGAAGCCATCCTTTGTCTTGAAGCTGTCGGACGTGACGACCGGCCCGCCGACGGGCGAAGGCGCCCAGTCCGGGTAGGTCGCGGGCGCGGGTTCCGGGGCGCCGCGCTCGGCCGGCTCGCAGGGGGCCCCCAGCACCTCGAGCGCCACGGCGGCTTCTCCGGGGGAGTCCGGCCCCTCGGCAGGCTCCTCGGCTTTCGCCAAGGGTTGCCCGAGTTGCCCTTGCCGTGATTTCTTCTTCGACAGGCCGCTGTCACTCCTCGGACACTTCGCTTCCCCGCTGGGTGCCGCCCCGGGGGTCAGGTCCCCCTCCTGCGCCCGGGCAGCGGGCTGCTCACCGCCGCCGTCCAGGCCCGCGGCTGGCGAGCCGCTCTTATAGCCGTCCGACGGGCTGGGATCCAGCGGGAGGTCAGAGGGCTCCTTCGGGGTCGTCCTCGTCCGCGCGGACCGCCTGGTGGTGTAGGCGCAGGGGGCGCCGTGCCCCAGCGGCGGGGCGCCTCGCCCAGAGCCCGCCCGGTGCTCCCGCGCCGCGTGTCTAGTTAAGCACCCGCCGGCCGCAGCGGCCGGAGCCGGTCCCTCGGGCTCCTTCTCTTTCTTAATGGGTAAGTTTTTATACAGAACTACTTTGGGCTCTTTGAGTACTAAGTTTCCCATCTCGAGTTTTCTGGAAGCGCTCTTTTGCTCCAGCCGTTTGCAATGATTTCTTAATTTTATCTTTGAAAGTAAAGGCTTTGCAGGCTTTTTCAGTTTCTTTGGTACCCTGGAACTGTTTACATGAGTTAGCTTAGATGAGGTAGAGTTGGAAGAAGCTGGAATTCTTGACATCGACTGCCTTGTTAATGTTCTGTTCTTGCTGTTCTTTTTCACACCGACGGAAGATTTTCGGTTAGAAGCTGCAAGTTAAGAAGAAGAAAAAAAAGGATGAAAACCAGCCCAGGGAACACAGGCACAGTCAACAAACCTGCCGGCTACGAGACGGTCGGATCACAGCAGCGCACGAGGGGACCCCACTGGTCTCGGCCGGCACACGGGCACCCCACGCCGCCTTCCTGTAACTTCCCCACCGCTGCCTCCAGTTTACGGAGCACCTCGGCATCTCCCGCAGCGAGGACCTGCGCTCCACCCGGAGCTCGTCCATAACCCATCGTGATACTTGTCCAAAGTAAGTATTTCTTTTCCTGGGTTATTTCCTCAAGTCTTTGTAAACTTGAGGAAAAATCAGATTTTCTTTCACAAATTCTCAACATCATTTAAGATAGGTTTCTAAAACCCGTGACTCATTGACTCAAAGGAAGGATATTACTTGACCGGTAATACAGAATAAAAATACGTCATCACTGAGCTCTAACACTCTACTACAGTGGTTTCAAACAAGCAAGAAAGACCCTAAGAACTATATACCGTTAATCCCACAATGAGCTGCACTACACAAAGTTCTTGCTCCAACTCTTCCAGGACCAGCAGACTTCCAGGGGCGGCAGAACGTTTGGGCCGCGTCCCTCCAGGAACCGCCTGCTGCCAACCACCAAATTGAGGCGGGAAGAAGCCTGCGACTAGAGTTACACTCTTGGGACAAAGGGGGATCCAACTTCCTCTGGACAAGCGTATGGAAAGGCTGGGAGGACCCTACTGGGAACTGCCAACCCGAGGACCCCGATCAGATTCGCAAAAAGGCTTACAGGTGACTGAAGTTTAAGCTGCTTCTGCAGTGAGTTTGACCTTACCAGGGATTTATGCTGTCTTTGTTTTTCTCTCCGTTGACAGTTTGGACCTGTATGCACAGTGTTTTACAGGAGTCCCTTTCTCAATTCCTTATCGTCCCCACCCCGGCCCCCACCTGAAACCCTTCCTCATCAAACTACCCCTTTGAGTCATCCACTAAGGAAGCTGAGATGACGGAATAATCCCCACTTCTCACCAGAAAACAGGGAGAGTAAAAAGTGACCATGGGTAAACAGAGCACACCGCCCGGCAGAGACTGTCGCCGTGGACTTGGCCAAGGGTTGCCAGGGCGACAGCTGTTCCTTCTGCATGGCTAAACAAGTAAGTTACCACTAGTTAGCTTCTATTGGGAGAGAACAAGAATGCGCTACAAGCATTCCCAACATATCAAAGCACCAAGAAGAGAAGGCTCTGTACTCAAGGGTGTCTCACAAGAGGCTTTAGGGCACCCAAACCAGCACAGCTCCCAGGAGCGAGCGCCCAGACTGGACCCAGAAGGCGCTTCTCCGTATGGGCTACCCACCCCGAGGCAGCCACTCATTCTTAGAACAGCAGGAGTCGTGGTTTGGGCGCCATTCGACCGGAGAACTGATGTCGCATGAACCGGAATCATCAAACTCGCTGGAAATGATCTTTTAAAACACGAGCCTATACAGGGCCTTCTTTTGTTACAGGATTTCTTTATGCTCACAAGGCTTCCTACGAGGTCCACTGAAGACATGTGCTTGCTGACGTAGGCGCACGCCGGCGTCCGGCACTTGGCCTTCTCAAACGTGGCTGCGAGGTCCCCCGGCTCAGCCCAGACTCCGCGAGGAGCACTCCAGGACCAAACTTGGTGGCTGTCAGCCTCACTGTTCTTTTTGGCGCTTGTTCCCGCGCCGTACCCACCCCTTGCTGGACCGCAATCCCGCTGCAACCTGGATCCAGCTCGTCCCTCTAATGAGACAGCCTTTGGCAACCATGGAAAACCTTGTCATGCCATCCAGCAGCCACTCTCCAGCCCTGCCCTCCTCTTCCTTTCTCTGCAGAATGGGACACTGCTCACCGTTTTTCTTCCTGAAAACTCCCATCCCACTGGCTGCCCACAGGGGTACACTCTCGCGTGCCCTGCCCTCTGCCCCCTGCAACTGCGCTCCTCAGGCCTCTGCTGTCCTAGACCCTCTGGAAACCATACGCCTTCTCTGGGTGACAGGCACCCACCCCCGCCCCCCTGCACGGCTCTTACCACTGATGCACCGGCAGCTCCCGAGCCACTTTCTCTAGCCTCCCTCCTAGATTACAGATCGGTAACAACAAACACCTGCCAGCATCTAGACCGTCCCGAGGATGGACCCCTCATCACAGCCAACATGCCCCCCGAACTGAACTCAGTATCAAGCTTCACGGCTGCTCCCTCTCTAAATTCTCCATCTTGCTCAGGAACACCACCATCCACACAGACAGCTGCCCAAGCAGACCGCGGGAGGTCACCCCGCCCTCCTGCTTTCCCTAACCGCCTCCCCCAGTCAGCCACCATGTGCCGTGGAGCCCCCTCCCGCGGCATCCCTGCGGCCATCTACTTCTCTCGCTTCATAGTCCCCTGCCTGAACCGCAGCAACTCCCTCCCCTACTTTTTCTCATCTCTCCCATTGCTTCCCCAACAGCCTATTCTCTACCCTGTGGCCGGAGTGATTTTCCTAGTACAACATGTCACTGCTGGGCTTTAAGACTTTCAGTAATCAAATGTCCTCAGAATAAATCCAAAATTTTCAACAATGGTCGTATCCCTCCTTCCCTACCCCCTATTCCAGCCATGATCTACTTTCTTTATTTGGGTCCTACACTCATCCCCGTGTCTCCATTTATGAATTCCCTCTGCCCTGAAGACACTTTTCTAGGCCAGTCCCCTCTCCCCTTTAAGACTCCGCTTAAGAAATGCTTCGCTCGGGGAGACCTTCCGGACTTTCTACAAATGACCCTTTCTGTTTTCAGAGCACCTGAGATCCTCCTTAGTTCAGCTCGTATCTTAATCCATTAGGTGGGTCTCATTTTCTGGTGATTCTGAATTCACCCCTGCTTCCAAAGGATTCCCTGTTAGCCGACTGCGGGACCCACCGACAGGGCGCTCGTGTTTGTGTTCTAAACCACACAGAACGGACTGTGTTGGATGCTATGGATTTGTTGATACGGAGATCTCACTTATACGTGTTCGTGTACTGGTCAGTTTAGACTTTCGTTTTAAAAAGTTTCTCAACGAAACCCAGCAGAGGTATGATCAAGTCCAAGGTCAGAAGAGACCCAGAGAAGCTGGGCAAGGCCAACGTGAGCAATGTGATGAAGACGGGAGCCCCGTGGGCAACAAGGGCTCCTTTCTCCTGGACGGGTCTACACTGTCCTGCTTCAGGAGGATAGTGATGGTAGGCTAGAGGAGGAAGACAGCAGCCATGCTGCCAACAAATGGGAGTCCGTCCAGGGACTGAGGACTCTGACTCAGTGGAGATTGGGCACCCGTGTGGCTGCTCTGGCCTCAGCACAGCCACACCACGGGGCGACTCTGCGGCCTGGCAGCGGGGACAGATCCCCAGCGCACAAATCAAAAGCAGTCATTCTAGGTGCAGAGACACATTCTTAGCAATTATTATATACTGATGCTGTGCGAAATGGCCCAATCAGTATGACCTCAATCCTAACATGCCTTCTTCGTAGTGCTACTAAGCCCACGGGGCAACCGAGCGTGTCCGGCTGAGCCTCAGATCGCCCACCTGTGGGGGAGAGCTGGCATCTGGACTGAGCGGCATCTGTGACTCAAGAGCCACTGTACTAAGTATGCCATAGAGCTACAGTGGCAGTCCCTGCGCCCAGGGACAGGACCTACACAGCACAGCCCTCACCGCCACCTCACGGTGCCCTCCAAATCACAAGGCAGCCTTGTGTGGGCATCGAGAATGACAGCCAGACACAAGCAGCGAAATGACATCAAAGCTTCCCGCGCGCCTGGGCTGGCTTCGGTACTGGCAAGGCCCCCAAAACGCACCCTGTGCCCATAAACCACGGGAACACGAGGGCTGGCCACAGCCTGGCATCTTCACAACTTGAAGATCCAGAAAACCCTGAGACTGTAGAGTTCCGTTCAAGTCTGTCAGGCACAACAAGCATCTTCCAGCGGACACGACCAGCACAGACTGGCAGGAGCAGCCTGCAACTGGCTGTCGGAAAGGACCGAGGAGTAGCCTACCGGCTCAGCAGCAAGGCGGGTTCAGATCGACAGTGAGGTCGGTGGCGGCTGACAGTGAGAAGTGGGTGCCCCGGTCCACTATCTCTAGGACAGGCGCTCCGGAGTTAAGATAAACTTATTCCACCGGCCTTGTCTTCCAGGCCTCACACCGACCTGTGGCACTGGCACGACTCACTCCCCAGTTCGCGGCACTACAGGGGGGTGGCTTAGCCATCGAGCCACGAGAGGCTCAAGACACCACGCTCTTCTAGTAACGGCCTTAAAATTCAGGCTTGTGGACTGAATTTGTGAAAATGGATTTCTTGTCGTCTCCTCTTTCCAGATGCTAAAGCCAACACTCAACTTGTGGCTCTAGAGACACCTTTCAAAAAAGAGATCTGCGCAGAAGAAAGAATTTTTCTCCCGCCTAGGCAGAAATGTTTCTCTAAAAAATAACACACAAGCTGTTCACCGCCTCCTCTGGGGGAGGCTCGGGCAACCTGGGCTTTGCTCCCGGCTGCGATCTCAAAAAGTCCTTCTTTCAAACAGGCAGGAGGTTATGGTCGAGACACAGACACCAAAAGCAATCCCTTCTGAAAGAAAACCCGTGGGGACCTGACAGGACACTGCTGCGAAGGTGGCCCAGTGGAGGGTGGGCTGCGAGGGCTGGTGGCGGTAAGCCTCTCGCTCCCCCAGAGTGCGGGGCCGCGTCTGTCAACTCTAGCGCCCGGCCCTCCACGTCAGCTCCGTCCACCCTCCCAGTCCTCACAACCGTAATCCTGCAGAAAGGTGATCTGCACCGTCAGCGCCCCCCGCATCGGCAATCACTGGGGAGCGCTGCATCGCCCCTCGGTGAGGCTGAGACCCCGGCTCCAAGGGACCGTGGATCGCTCTGCGCGCGCGCACTGGCGCTCGCAGCCTGCTCGGCGTGTCGACCTGTGTGCTTGCCGCACCCAGAGGGACGGGCCGGAGTCTCAGACATCTCCGCAGCCAGGCGGCTTCTGAGGATTTGGCTTACTGAGAAATACGCCCCAGACGGCCACACAGTAGTCAGCACACTTTCAGAGGCTGCCTACGTTATGCTCTTTTAGACTCCGTGGTGTACTGAGTTCAGTATGTATACAGTAGGAATAGAGCTAATGCCCCCCGTGTCACAGAGCCGTCCGGCGTGCGCAGCGTGGTGGCCGTGTCCGCGCTCTGTAGTGTTTCATGCATATATTTCTAAACCGGGCTTCACAAGTCTCCAGTTTCGCCAAGGAACCAGACTCCGAAAACAAAACGTTGATTATGTTCCATTTATTGTGAGAACCAACAGTCAACAGCGAGTGGCGGGCTAATGCGCTCTTTCTGCTCACCCGGGACAGGGACACTGGACTAGGAACACGGTACCGCTCTTCCGCTACGGGGTGACACCTGGCCCCTGACCTCCAGCAGCAGGTGGACGCAGGAACTCACGGCATGACGTTCCCCATCGCGGGAGAGGCCTTCCCTTCTCGCCAGGGTTTTCTGCAGGGGAGGGGTGCACCGCGCTGGGCTGCAAACGGCTGAAGATGGGGGGGGGGGAGCCTCAAGCAACGCGACTTCCGGAGGTACCAAGGCGCTACCAAGGACCTATGGCCACCTGGCGTGGCGAAACAGGTGACCCTAGAGATCGCTGAGTCAAACCTCTGAAACTTTATTCCTGTCAGAAACAAGTCAGACTAACGAGCCTACAGCCGTAGTGGCAATGAGAGGAAACTGGTGTTACCCAGAGGAAACCGGCAGCCGTGAGCATGGTCCCAGGACTTCAAAGTTCCACAAACAGGACGCGCTTCCTTTTGCCCGGCTAGGCTGGCTCCGCTTTCGTTCCTCTTCATGCTCCCTTCTCTCCGTTTCCAATTTCCATACGGTCTTGCCCCCACGCACAACCGGTATCTTAATGCTGGCTTCTTCGTGGCACCTCTCTTGCTGCTTTCCGTGGTGGCTAAGGCACCACGTCAGAGTACCAGCGACCTTCCGAACGCTCCTCTGTCGCAACTCTGAGCCTGGGAGCTGCGGTCTGGTGAACCGGCTCAGTTCAGTTGGAAAAGGGCCAACAAGCAACAAAAAGGTGGAAGACTTGAGGCCAGAGCTATGAACTGCCCAGGCTGGCATCACGCGTGCTAAGGGACTGGCTCGGCGCGGGGACACGGATGTGCCTCCACAACTCTACCCAGTCCTTCGTCTTCCTGTAGGACCTACCACCATCGCCACAGTCACACTAACACCTTGAAAGTGTTTCTCTCAAACACAGGACGACCCTGGAACACACGATGAAGAATGTCGTGTCCAGTTACCAGGAATTCAAGAAAAGCAGACAGTTCAGTCTAGAGGAGGGGACAGAGTCTGGAGGCGGGACACAGACTGCTTTTGTGCTCGGATCGTTTCTAGAACCTTGCGGTCCTGCTGAAGCATGTGAGTCCCAGAGCTTCTCTCAATATTTAAAAGATCGAAACTACTGAAGTGAAGCATACTTTAGAAACACAACTGTGTGAAAATACTTTAAAAAAATAATAATAATAAAAAAAGAAGATAGATGCTTATCAATCTCCCTTACTTACTTGCATTGTTTTTTTCCTGAGTGGTATCTGCATCAGTGTTAGAGCTGACAGATTGACTGTCTGAGTTTTTGCTGCTGTCACCTAACTTTTTAAGCCTATTTAAGCGTTTATCTGTCTCTCTGAGTCCGTATTTGCTATTGATTACAGGAGCAGGTGCAGGCAGTCCCACTCTGGATTTAAAAGCACCGGTTCCCCGTCTGAAAGAGAAAACAGCACAGGTTAGACAGACAGTGTCCCTACTCTAAGGTCAGGTGCTGAGGGCTCACGGCCACATCAGGTCAACAGACGTGGCGCCCTGATGAGGCCTCAGTAATCACTGGAAATCTGCCAAGGGTAGGACTCGCAAAAGAATTAAAAATGTATAGAAAACTAGTGCAAAAAACCCCCTAGATTTTAAACAACAAATTATTGTGACTATTATCAACTGATTATTAACTGCCCATGAGAAACTCCTAGACCCTGAAGTCCAAGTGTAGATGGAAATAACCAATTCTTCATTTCAAAGCTGGTGAGTCCACAGTCAGGTCTATATTGTGGCTGAATTAACCCACCTGTTAATTGTATTCCAGCTCAGCTCTACGCAATTTACCTCTACAACACCGCATATTAAGAATTAACGAATTAAAAAGAAACCAGAGAATTTCCATAAATTCATTACTTAGAACTCGATATTAGATGTAGACAAATATTAACTAAAACTCTATGCAAGGTGGCTACACTGTATCAGTGAAAATCTGACTTCTAGAACAATAAAAACTATTTAATTTCTTTCAAGTTACTAAGATAAACATGAATGACCATAATTAACACAATGTTACTTAATAAAGGGCATTAAAAGACTTGCTTTTATCACAGGACAAGAATCATTTGTAGCTTACTCTAATAATTTCTATTTTTTAAGATAATTTCTATTTTTATATAAATTCTTCTGAAGTGAAAGTGCTCAGGAAAGGCTCTCATCGACCTTACTGAACCTAGCTCTGCAGACATTAACTTTATTCAGTGAGTCCTGGTGAATTTCTACTCAGCTCAATTTGAGAGTGTAAGTTAGTGAGGTTAAAAAAAAAAAGGTGCTACATATTACAATTAAAAAATGAAAAATCCCTTTGGTCAAATTGCCTTCACTGACTTGCTTCTGTCTTCAGCTTGTCAATGAAAAGCTGTACAACAGCCTTTGAACACACAGTAAGGCTGAGGGTGCCCTCTAGTCTGGGGGCAGGACCGGCCTCCGCAGCCCATGCAGTTCCCTCCTCTGAGGATGTGGCTGAAGACACAGTAACTTCTCCCCCAAGTGACCACAGTGCTCCACTTTCAGCTAAGGGACAACAAAACTTTCAATTCTCCTTCCTACCATCTTACCTCTTAGAGCTTAGGGGCCACACACCTAAATCCATCACCAAAACCATCTCTGGTAAGTAGGGTGAGCATTCTTGCTTTCTATACCTTTCCAGAACAGATCTGGTATTCCACTTTTATTACCATTTCTGCAAAAAAATCACAACAAACTGGGAGCCTGGGTGGCTCAGCTGGCTAAGCGTTTGCTTTCCACCCAGGTCATGATCTCAGGGTCCTAGGATGGAGTCCCACATTGGGGGGGGGGGGGGGAGGTCCCTGCTCAGCGGGGACCCTGCTTCCCCCTTGGCCTCTGCCCTGCCCCTGCTTGTATGTGTGCTTCTCTCTCAAATAAAGAAAATCTTAAAAAAAAAATCACAACAAACTTATTGTGTGGCTGCCTCAGTTCTGGTCTTGGGAAGTGTGTTAGAAGTCATGGTTGGGGCGGGGTGTGCCTGGGTGGCTCAGTGGGTCAGTGGGTTAAAAGCCTCTGCCTTTGGCTCTGGTCATGATCCCAGGGTTCTGGGATCGAGCCCCGCATTGGGCTCTCTGCTTAGCACGGAGCCCGCTTCCTCCTCTCTCTCTCTCTCTGCCTACCTTGATCTCTGTCAAATAAATAAATAAAATCTTAAAAAAAAAAAAAAAAGTCATGGTAGGGGCGCCTGGGTGGCTCAGTGGGTCAGTGGGTTAAAGCTTCCGCCTTCGGTTCAAGTCATGAACTCAGGGTCCTGGGATGGAGTCCAATCGGGCTCTCCGCTCAGTGGGGAGCCTGCTTCCCTTCCTCTCTCTCTGCCTGTCTCTCTGCTTACTTGTGATCTCTGCCTGTCAAATAAATAAAATCTTAAAAAAAAAAAAAAAAAAAAGTCATGGTAAAACGTCCAGGTAATCGTTACCCAGACAGGCAAGCAGTTCCCACTCCACTCCACACGAAAACGTGTGCAGAGAGAAAATGCAGAAATGTCAAAGGCGATTTTGTCTTATAGGGATCAAGAGAGTAATACAGTATTTTGAGATATTTCAGGTCTTTCCCCCATAACCTACAACATTTCTGGTTCATTTCTCGAAAAATGGGCCATACTTAAATTATGCTTAAATACAAATAATCATGGTGGAATTATTTTTTCTGGAAATTAGAGGGTTTTTTTGTTTTAAGTAAAACTCTACTATTCCTCTGCTTCTCTACTTCCCTGCTTTTTTTCTTTCTAACGTATGCAAGGGAGGCGCGCTCCAGCTTGCACAACGAGCAGAACAATCCCAGATCTAAGCCAGAAGTGCAAGAGGCCGGTCAGCCGCCTGCACGCCCGGAGCCCCGGGTACCCGCGTTAGCTGCCTGCCCGTGTGTCCGCCCCTGCTCCTCTGGCCTGGTCCACGCGCCGGTCTGTGCTGTTAGTTCTTTCTAAGCAAAGACCAAAAACACAACCAAAATGTGTGGTGACACTGAGCAGTCAGCTTTATCGTCACGCGATGGGCAACCACATCTAAACTGAACAGAGGTTTTGGAATCTGTATTTTTTACACTGAATGAACAAACACTCCATGATGCTCCGTCAGTCCACACCGGTGGTCAGGGAAACGTGCAGGGTTTTGTCTGCCACCGTGAACACTGCCCTTGTGCTGCAAACCAACTCCTGACTAGCGAGTGCTATTTCCACAGGAGACTCTTCCACGGGGGACGGACCGCAGGCAGAAGGCACACTTACTCCGAGCGATGCTGTCAGACAACGCCCGGCCCTACTAACAGGGGTGAGTGCCCGCTTCTCCACACCCTCACCGCCACTACAGACTCTCTCTCTCCCGTTCTGCCAACCGGACAGCGACAACGAACACCTCATTACTGTTCTAACTGCCCTGTTTATGGCCGTGATCTTCTGTGCGGCGTCCTCCTTACCTTTCTCTTCCAGAGTCTGTCTTTTGAGCTTCTAGGAGGTTTCTGTTATTCGGATTATTAACTCTTTGCCATCTGTGTACTGTTTTCCCTTTGGTTCATCAGTTGTCTTTGATTTTACTTTTGACATTTCAAACATTTTTGTATTCACTGTTTTTTTACCTTACTTCTTTCAAAACATCCCTACTGCGCCAAGGTTAGAGAGCTATTCTCCTATTTTCTTCTAACAATTTTGCATTGTATTTTAAAATTTTAACCTTTAACCCATCTTGAACTCAGCTTGGTCTTCTTCCAGATGCAAAGCAAATGATACTAACATCACTCATTAGACAAATCATCATCTCCCCGTGTGGGATATCAGATCTCACACACATTCGCCTCTGTTTTACGCCTCTCTGTTCGTGTCCATTTATCCATTTGTCCACTTCTGGGCCAACAGCATCCAGTGTTGATCACAACGGTTTCCTGGCTACTTTTGATACCCACTAATGCAAATCTCCTCTAACTCTACTTTAGAAACTGTTTCTTGGCTATCACCAGACATATTTCCACATAAACTTAAAAATAATCTAATCCTGGGGCCCCTGGGTGGCTCAGTGGGTTAAAGCCTCTGCCTTCAGCTCAGGTCATGATCCCAGGGTCCTGGGATCAAGCCCCGCATCGGGCTCTCTGCTCAGCGGTGAGTCTGCTTTCTCCTCTCTCTCTGCCTACTTGTGATCTCTCTCTGTCAAATAAAGAAATTTAAAAAAAAATCTTAAAAAAAAAAATTTAATCCTTCATATTTTTTGGTCCCTCGTTAGAATTTGTTTCTCACATTTTCTGCAGTAAAATCCACAGCACTTACTCAGGAACCCATTACATTCCCAACAGCAACCGTCAGGATGGTGACAGCCAGAAAGGAGCATCAAACGTATCCTGAACGCTTACCAATGATCTTGGAGGCTTCATAAGCCTTCTGCTCGCCTGCCTCTCTCATCCTGCAGCCCCTGGCTGGCAGAGCGCACATGTGCATATCCCCCGTCACTGCTGCCCTCACAGCTGGCATCGCACTAGGCCTGTCCACCTGGCACGTACCAGACCTCACCTAAGTCAACTACTCAGTTAACCGCTGACTAGTAACTGGGTGAGTCCGACTCCTCTCACCCTCTTGGGTGTTCCTAAGACTTTCAAGAATATTTGCGATCAATTTAAATCGATGTGCTCAAACAGTGTGAAAAGAGCCTCGGCTACTGCTGGGAGTGAGCCTCTCCACCACAAACGGATCTGCTCGTGTGTCTACTTACTCCTCACACTAACCCTGCGGGGGAGGTGGGCTCACCCTCATCTGGCCAATGAGAAACTGAGGCTCACAGAGCACTGAAGTGCCTGAGGAGCAGGACACACGCGATTCCAGGAAAAGAGCAGCTTCAGGCCGGGTTCGGAATCCCGAGTACGCGGTTACATTTCTCCGAGCCGCCTCCGAAAGCTGCTTCAGCACGCCATTTGCTGCATTTGTTCATTTGGTGACCGAATATTTATCAAGAACCCACTAGTTAGTGCCAGGCACTGTTCTGGAGGCTGGGGATACAGCAGGAAGTGAAAAGGCTGAGAAATCTCTGCCTCCATAGAGCTTCCTTTCCAGTGGGCAAATGACCAGAAGCCACAGAGTAACCTGACAGCTAACATCTGAGAACTAACTGTGCTATTGTGTGCTTCGCGGGAAATAACAAATTTAACCCTCACAGTGACCCCGTGAGCTCTCTTCTAGTGTTATCCCCACTTTACAGATGGGGTAAGTGAGGCACAGAAAGCACCTAAGCTGCTCAAGCTCTTGCAGGTGACGAAGTGCGGCCACAGTGTCTCAGCTCCGGCAGACGGCACTCGGCTCAGGCATGTCGGTGAGACATTATTCAAGTATAATTAAACCACTTCGTGGACTAGAGCTCTTTTTGTGAGCTGCTCTAAGATTTAACCAACATTCAAACCACTTTTTGTGTAGAAAATAAATTTTTTACACCCACTCCCCACTCCCCCCACCCCCCAAAAAAAGGGAGGGGGCAAAAACTCAGCAGCACCAGGAACAGGTTTTCTGCCATTCCTTGTGGCAAGGACCACGGTGACGGGAGAGAAATGGCCAGGGCAGCACCAGGACTCCAGGCTTCCACTGTCTCGGGACACAGGGCGATACTTCAAGCTACCTGGAAAGAGGGGAAGTGAAGCCTCTGGGGCATTCCCTCTCTCTCTGCAAGCTGGCTGGCTGCAGGCTGGGTGTTTCTAGAGGGAGAAGCAGCAAAAGCAGAATGAAGTGGACAGGACGAGGGCTCTGAAGTTTGGCTGCCCAGGGTTCAGACACTCCCGTTTTTGTCCTTGCCATGTGGACTTGTCACTGGTACTCTCAGGATGGCCATGAAGGCCGAACGAGTCCGGGTTCGTAAAGTGCCTAGCACAGCACAAGGTAAGAAAAACGGACCCAAGAAATCCAGGTTTGCTCCGCTGTGCGGCCTGTGCCAATGTGCACTGCCTTGTGACAGAGGACTTCCCGCAGCACTAAGCCAGACAAGCCTGGGAGGCCACCTCTGGGAGCTCTTCTATGCAGAAGCCAGTGCAATGAGTGAGTGGGAACCAGCAGTCCCACCACGTGCGATCTGGGGGATTTCTACACGCACTCTAGAATCCTGATGGGTCACAAGAGGTTCCTTATTAAGGAAGAGACAGAACTCAGGAATTATGAAAAGCATGGACATCAAAACATAAAAATTCCTGTGGTGAGCACAGCAGAACGTGAACACAGGCCGAATCACTATGCTGCACACCTGAAACTGACGTACTGTGGTGTGTCAACTACACTCGGATAAAAAAGTTAAAACAGACAAACAAACCATAAACATTCCAGAAGCCACAGTTTGGTAATACCCAAGACAACTTCAGGCTTTTTACCAAATTATCAGTGGTGAATGTCACTTGCCATTTTTTGGGCAACCCCACTCTGCACTGTGTGTGTTTGTGTGTGTGTTATTTCCCATTCTCTCTTTAGGCACACTGGCATCCTGAGCTACTCAGAAGCAGCAGCAGCTGGTAATAACATTTCACAGGCCGAAGTGCCAACGTCCCCGAAGAGCTCTGCATCCTTGCCTGCTCACGCGCGCTGTGCCAGGTGCAAGGCTATGGAACACAGAAGACCACCCTGCGTGGAGGAAGTGACATCAGCTCATGCCCACAACCGCCTTACTTGATACGCTACCTTTCGCAAGTGTAACACTCGCAGAACTCATTATTTTCTCCAAAAAACCCGTCTCCGTAATAACAAGAAATCTCTTCTCCAGGCTCAATGTCTCTCAGGGCCTTCACACACGCCGTATCTCGACCGGTTGACACAAACTGAAATACAAACAGCTCATTAAGAAACTCATATGTGAAGCAGAAACAAAACACAGGAAATAAAAAAAGGCCTCTGCTTACCTTGCAGTTAGGTCTGCAATCTGAAAAATGTCCAAAAGATAAAGTCAATTAACTGTAGATAAGATCTGAAACACGAACAATTACAGAAATCTGAAATAAGCTTTCCACATAATTTTACAACTTTCGATAGAAGTTTATGTCTCAAGTTCAACCACATCATTATTTATTTGCTAAGCTGGTGGGGAGAGAGAAAGATGTCCCATCGCCCACCTCCTCTGCAGGGAGACGAGGTTTTAGGCGGTCTGACGAGGCCATGCCAAGTCTTAGCAGTCCTGCCCGCCACTCGCGCCCGCCCGACAAGCACAGCTTACCATGGTTAATAAAGGCGGCGGGGCCAAGCCAGAGCTGAGCACAGTTTTTCCTTGTGGAATACATGACACTGAAGTCGTTTTCTCCATGTCTAAGAAGCATGTTCTCCTCAATTTCTGAAAGTTCGGCAATACAACCCACCAGTAATTCTATTTTGTCATTTCGTTTCCTATTTAAAATATGTCATGTTAAAAATTACTAGTAATTATAAATAACAAGGCTTCTTTTTAATAAAATAAGCCTGTCCAATCAACAGCAGGAATTGAGAATGCCTAGTTGTGTGTCTATCAGCTGAGCCCCTGGGACCTCCACCGGGCTCCGTCCTCACCCACCCTGGCAGCCCCCTCCCGCCTTGCGCTCCAGCAGCCTGTGCAGCTGCCTGGTTGCTCTGAGAGCCCGGGAGGCACTCCAGGACGGAAGCTGCGCCACCCCCCTCTCTGCGTCCCCTACGGCACGCACTGTCGTGTTCGGTAGGCGGGAAGGACTCCAATACCCGCGGCCCTGAACACGACCTGCTGACAGTGGATGAGGGAGACAGAGATAAGCAGGAGGAAAGACCTCGGGGACCCAGGACTGGGATGCTACTCTCTAGAGCAGCACCATCCAAGAGAAACGTGACGGAAGCGGAACACGGAATCTTCCGCGTTCTAGCAGCCACATTAAGAAAGGAAAGACCAGGGTGTCTGGGTGGCTCAGTGGGTTAAGCCTCTGCCTTCAGCTCAGGTCATGATCCCAGGGTCCTGGGAGGATCAGCATCTCTGCTGAGCAGAGAGCCTGCTTCCCCAACCCCCTCATCTGTCTCTCTGCCTGCTTGTGATCTCTCAAGCAAATCTCTGTCAAATAAATAAATAAAATCTTTTAAAAAAAAAAAGAAAGAAAAGAAAGACCAGGTGGAATTACTTTTAGTTGTATATTTTAACCCAATATACCCCCAATCCTATACCAGCAGGTCATCAATGGAAGAAATATGAATGAGAACTACAGTTTAATGTAACATCTGGCACATAAAGCACACGGACAGCTCACACTGAGCCACAAGTGGCTGGTGCCCACCGCACTGGACGGTGCAGTTCTAGAAGACAAGACCTCAAAGCTCAACACCCGCTGACAACACAGGGAGCCTGCGGAGCAGGGGACCGGGCTCAATATGCTCCCACGTATGCTCACGTGCACACGTATCTCTATCCCAGAGGCCTGGGCGTGCTGCTCTTTGGCCATCCCACTCTCAGGTACCTGATTCTAACCTTTTTGCTATAAAAAACACTGAGGGGATTGAAAGCAGCTTACGAGAGGGGCAACACGTTCCTTCTCCTGGGAGAGTACGTAAGAACAGGCATCAGAGGAAACACATAATCCCATATTCTCTCTCTCCTGAACGGCTTTCCTCCCTCCTACGGGCTCAACTTCACCACCCAACCTGCACGGGATATTTGTGTGGATATTTAGGCAGGCAATGCAGTAGAACATTCCCACCTGTGAAATTCCTAGGATCATTAAGACTTCACACCCCACCTTCCTCTAGGCCAGCAGGAGACGGACTCTTGAAGCCAGGGGCTCCAGCCCTGGTGCCCACAGGCTTTCAGTAGTCTTGTTGCCGAGCCGCGCTCAGGCTCAGTAAAAGGAAGACAAGCAGTACGGTGGCTTAGGGACAGGGTCTGGTTCAACTGAGATTTCTAATTTTGCTGTCCTGACCCAGGTCACTGGGCCAAGGCACTGGCACTACCCTGACTTCTTTACAGTGAGCTCTGGCTTCACTCCTTCCCACAAGTTTCTCAGCATTTCCGCAGTTACTGCAGAGAGCCCTTTTAATTAAAATGACGCTATGGGTTTATACTAGTATAATAGTTACCACTCTTTTGTTGCAACTATTTTGGCTCCATTTTGTTCGGATGAGTATCTATTACAAGGTAATATTTCAAATCCACTGTCAGTTGCAAACATTCGCAAGTAAATAAATACCTAAAACAGAAAAAAAAAAAAGATATTAACTTTGTATCAAATTATTTATCCTATTAGACTTGCTCAGTTATAAAAGCAAACCATCACCAACAATGTAAAACATTTAAGATAATTAAGTAACAAACTCTGTTGTTTCAGTGTTCACTAAAATTTAAGCTTTAGTTTCCTCTTATCCAAACAGAAAAACAGTATTAATCTTATCAATAAACCTACATGTTCCTTGAATAATTTCTCCTGCATTTTGTTCTTGTTGAGAAAATAATGCCGTGCCCATTCGCCTGAAGTCAAACATTTGAAGGCTTTCTCCAAGTGTTCATCTTTCTTAAAACGTTCAATGACTTCCTTTAGTTCCTCTTGCCTTCCCTTAATAGGCCGAAATCTGAACAAAATCAAAGCATTCACTTTAGTTATCTGTCATCATCCCTGGGACACTGCTGTGAGCTCCTGAGATAAGAGATAACCTAAAAACAGCCAGACTTAAAAAAGACAATAATCAATAATCCTGGTAACTACTGCTCAAGTAATAGTGCTCACTAGTAACTAGAACTTCTCTTTCTTCAAACTGTATGTCGATATTTTTATTTACTGTTACCTCATTTAACTGAGAAATGACCAGAGGACTCAGATGAAAGCTGTCTGATTCAGGCTCACGCTAGCCAGCCACTTTGGATGGTTCAAAATATCTAGAACAGAACGTGTCTACCTGAGAGTTAGAATGACAAGATTTTTTTAAAACATGCAGAACCAAACCAGAAGAGTGCAAGGCAATGAGCTTCAGAGGAATGAAGCAAACGACGTCAAGCCATAAACAACATTCTCCATGTGCACAGTTAGAAAAATCCCAAACCAACTAGTATCCCAGGAGGTCCTGAAACACATCTTAATGTTCTAACACCCATGTGAAATCCATCTTTGATAATAATCATTCCGAGATCTTAGGAGAGTTTTGCAAAAAGCACAACTCTAGCGGGGATACTGCTGAACTGGTGATCTCAAAGGGAAAAACCGCCGGGGTAGAAACCTGAAGGGCTTCTACGTAAAACCAGCCATGCCTTCAGAATACTGCACCATCGTGGCCCAAGAAAGACTCTGTAAAGCCCCTTATTCTAAAGCTGTGTTCTCTCAGTAAAACGTGTACAAAATTTCTTCTCATGTCAATTTCCTTTGGTTTATTTTTCCCAAATAAAGTTCTTTTGTTTTGTTTTT
Source organism: Mellivora capensis (assembly GCA_004024625.1). Taxonomy (NCBI): domain Eukaryota; kingdom Metazoa; phylum Chordata; class Mammalia; order Carnivora; family Mustelidae; genus Mellivora; species Mellivora capensis. The sequence continues at coordinate 17,190 of PISX010010950.1, read as the reverse complement.
GGAATGTCCAACAATAAAATAGGAGCTAGACCGCTATTCAAATGAACTGTTAAGAAGAAACTATTAGTGGTGGAGAAGAAAACTACCCCAACAATTACAACTGCACGTCTAGTGAACCCTACGCGCACGGGCGTGGAAGTAAGATCTGGCACTAACTCCAGCACGGGGAGAATCCAAGCAGAACTTTTTTCCAGGCAGGCCATCACCCAGGTCCTCCTCCCATGGCAGCGAGATTTCAAGCCACAGCACCTCAGCAAGCATTCTTTACTAGGTGCTGTGTGCACAGCTGGTGCGGGGAAAATACGAGAGAAGACACGACCGCTGCTCTTGAACGGAAACGCCCCGGGACGGAGAGACACCCACCCGCACCCGCCGCTGGGCGCGGCTCCGCGGCTGCGAGGCACAGGCACGGACCGCAGCCCACAGCGCTTCCAAGAGCGGCGCCGGTAACTGCGGTCAGTCTGGGAAGGGGCGCTGGCGTCGACAGCGATGTGAGCAGTGAGGAGAGCGGCGGCAGGCAGAGCGAGGGCAAGTCGAAGCAGAGCGTCTTAGCTCTTAACTCGGGTGGATTCAAAGAGCTGAGCAGGGGCTGAGGGATTCTGCTTGGCCAGCCACGCTCAGGGCAAGTGCTAGAACAAGGAAGAGGGCAGACGTGAGCCGCGGAGTGGGGGGCGTGCTGTTTACTGGACAGGACCCCTAGAGGACCCCCACTCTAGAAGTGCAAGCTGACCCCCGCCGGGAACCAACAAGCCACAGCCTCCCAGTCAGCCTCCGCAGCCAGGGAGCAGAACTACGAGAGGGACGAGAGGGACGCCAGGCGCATCCCGGAGAGATCACAGACCGAGGGGACAATGCCCCGTATTGTTTTCCATTCCAGTCAATCAGCACAACAGCCCTCACAGGCAGGCGAGTGCAAGTCCTGTAAACAATTCAGGTCTCTAACTGGGCTGTCGGGATAGGGTTTCTAGGGTTCCGGGGAACCCCTGCTAAAACGACCTACGAGATCCCCTGCAGACTTGTGGGGACGTCCGCGCTTCCACACCGCGGCATATACCAAAGCACTCACTCGCAGCCGGCACGAGGGAGCTCGTCAAGATCGGCTTCCTTAGAAAACCCAAACCCTCCTCACCCCGGCGCTACACTGGGAAGCTCCCCGCAGAGAAAGGACACACAAAACGCCCCGGCAGCTGTCGGCTCCGGCACAGCTCCTCGAGCACGTCAGACTGAAATGGCGGCAAAGAGAGGACCCACGTTTTGAGGAGGAAGCGGAAAAGCAAGCGTGTTCACTCAGAGCAGATGCGAGCAGTCACCTGCGACGGCGGCGGCAGGGAACCGAGCCGTCTTCCCGCGTGTCACGCTTTAAACCGACCCGACGACGCGACGCCTTAGAAAGCAAGCCCAAGTCAGGGCTAAGTCCACACAGAGCTCCTCAGAGCCGTCGAAGGAAGCCACAGACCCGAACCGGAGACACGGAGGCTCCTCCCGAGAGGCCTTCTGTGCGCTCCCGGCTGCGGGACACCCGCCCTCCCCCCTGGAAGCGCCCGCCAGCTCTCCTCGGCTCTGCTTCCTCTGTGTCCACGATGCCAAGTCACTCACACGCTGAGGCCGACCCGAGGCCACCGGCCGTCGGTCCGGGGACAGTCTGTCTTGGGTCTCCCGCGTTCCCGACTTCTGCTGCTTCGAGCACAAACACAACCCCGGCCGCTGGCCCCTGCGGCTCCCCACTGGCGAGGGAGGGCGTCCACTTCACTTGGGACGGAACGTCCTGTCCAAACCCACTGTCTCAGCTGGCTGCCCCAGGCACGAAGGGACAGGGAGGCAAAGGAAGGAGAGACGGTCCTGGGTGCAGACAGAAGGGGACGGAAGAGGGTTTCGATGACCCGATGGGGCGCCCATCAAAACCACCGGGCTGGCGGTTCAAGTCAAAGCCCATCACGACAGATACTGCGGGGGGGACAAATGACTGAGTGACATAATTGTCACAACAGGGCCAGAGCAAAAGGCACTGAAAACCCTCGAGAAAAGTGAGCTATTTTTTCTATTACTGAGGAGAAAAATGCCCTTTGTCCTCTCCTTAACCACAATCGTTCTAAACCTACCACGCCAACTGTACAAAGCTACCTTCACGCCACGGTTCTTGGAGCTGGAAGACTATTTAGGTTATGCGAAACAAAACTCGTGTTCCGTCAGTGAGGAAAACAAGGCCTAACGAGGGCTGTTCGTGGAGGGACTACCACGGCCTCGTGCCCAGTCCCACTCTCTGGCGCAGACTCTGAGGGCCCTCTGCTGTTCCGTGGTCAGAAGAGGATCTGACCTGCATTCGCCACTGAGCACAGCAGAGCCCAGCCAGAGACTGGGAGTGGACTCAAGTATCTCCTTTTGAATTTGGTATCTGGGGAGGTGGCAAATGGCATGGCAGGGCAGACAAGAGACAGGTCTTTGGCACTTCCAAATCAGTATGTCCCTCTTCCCTCTCTTAATACAAACTTTACAACTTTAAATGAACCAAACATTTTTCTCTTCCCACACGTCTGATCGATGGCTGGTATAAGAAATAAAAAATATGTCACTTAAATCATTTATTATTAAAAAGGGCAGAAAGAAACATGAAGTCACACTCCCACACACCTGTTCCCCACTCTTTCCAGAGACTGACTTCCCAGGTTTTCTTGCTATTTGGTTTTTCTGTTTCCAAACCCAAGGGACCACTGTGGCAATGAAGGGAAGCGGCAGATGTGTATTAGCTGAACTACTGTGCCCTTCCATTAGCATGTACACCCAAGAGCGGACTGGAGGGAGGGGGAAAGAGGAGGGGAACAGAAAAAAGGGAGCAAGGGAAGGAGGGAGGAAGAGAGAGAAAATGCTCAAATATTTAAGGTATAAAATAAGAAGACCGTGAGGCAACATTGCGAACACATTTCCCCCTTTGAAGAAAGGTCGACTGCACACGGACAGGTGGAGGACGCTGAGGAATCATGCTAGAACCACAGCTCCTCATTCCTTCTGGACCTGAAAGGAAACGACCAGCAGAGACACACCTGGCTGAGTCCTGCAATCAGTGCTCAGCTAATCCCCGGGGCTGACCCCTGATCTTTTGCTGAATGCTTTCTCTTAAAATTACCCTGTTGTGGAGTACAAGTGGTTTTTTAAATGCAGCTATTACTAACATCAGACTATTTTAAACGGTTTGCAAAATGCTCTAAAAATCGTGTTTATGCTGACACCTCCAATTACCTAACACAAAGGAACATGGTACGGACGGACACAGGTTAGTTGGTATCCTCTTACTGTTGTTCGTAAGCACTCTACCTACCTCACAGGGTTGTTGTGAGGAAAACTGTCAGATTTTGAAAAATGCCTTGAGCTCCTCGAAGGAAAGGCGCTATATAAATGCAAAAACAAACGACAATGATAAAAACCATTTGTATAAGTTGTATTTATAACTTCTAAACAGACTTATAATAGTCGTCGTCCCGCAAGTCCTTACCACACTGTGACACCCAAGAGCTCTGGGAAGCTGTGGGCAGACTCAGCACAGTAACAAAGGCCGAGATGCCCAAATTCTCCTTCCCACGCGACATCCTCTCCCCCTCGATCACATTAAGTTAGAATGCCTAAAAATGTCTAAAGTTTTCTAATCAAGCACTTGATTTTAAAGTCACATTTAAAGTGATTTATAAATCCTCACCCCACAATGGATATTAAAATCAAATACATAAATAAACAAAATTAGACGGTCACAGCAGTCAAAGGGTAAGACAAGCAGAAGTATAAATTGGATTAGAAAAATAAAGAAAAGTTCCAAAATTTCTGCGAAGATTCTCCCCATTTCTTTATTGTGTTATTTCCTACCCAGCACCCCCCACTCCCCAGGAGATGGAAACCTCCAGGTCATGCCGCCTACGACAAGGGATATTAGGAAGGCGTCCACCCCTGCTTTAAACTATCACCTCTCCATGTGCCTTTTTTTTTTTTTTAAGATTTTATTTATTAATTTGTCAGAGAGAGAGAGAGAGAGCGCGCGCGCGTGCATAAGCAGAGGAGCCTGCTATGGGACTTGACCCCAGGACCCTGGGATTGTGACCTGAGCCGAAGGCAGATGCTTAACCAACTGAGCCACTCTGGTGTCCCTCTCCATGCACTTTTTTAAAAATTAGAGACAATTAAAAAAAAAAAAATCAGAGGCATGACTAGCAACTCTGCTCTCTGGTTAAAAGGAAGAATTCCATATTCATAATTAACAGAACTCAACTAAATATAAATACTTCCTAATAAATTGAAATTACCACTTTGTTTATACCATTTCTAGATAATCATGGTATAACCGTGACTTACTTGTCTGTAAATGTAGGGGTCTATCAAGATTAAAACATAAACATTCATAAGAGAGCCAGCTAGGGAAATTTTTTTTTTTAAAGATTTTATTTATTTATTTGACAGAGAGAGATCACAAGTAGGCAGAGAGGCCGGCAGAGAGAGAGGGGGAAGCGGGGGGAGAGGGAGAGCGTCTCAAGCTGACTCGCGGCTGAGTGCTGAGACCAAAGCGGGGCTCAATCCCACGACCCCGAGGTCACACCCTAAGCTGAAACCAAGAGTCAGACGCTCAACTCACTATGCCACCCGGGTGCCCCAGACCGCACGTTTTTACATGAGCCTGGGAAACTACCGATAAGGAACTTTTTATCCACTGATGGCATCACGACAAAGCTCAGTAGATCAGATGGCCTAGGACCTTGCTAATCCAAGCACAGCCAGAAGCTTGTTACATGTGGAGCATCTCAGGCCCCAGCCCACAGCTCCTGAATCAGAAACTGCGCCTTCACAAGACTCCCCAAGTGACTCACATGTAAACTAAGTGTGGGAAGCAGTCGTCAAGGAGGACTTTTATTTAAAAATCGGAGTCATCTCCTACTGCAGAAGCTCATCTTTGGAACAAATGGCTGGGGAGAGGGAACTGAATACACAGGAATTCTTTCCTAAACCACTGAAAATAATTTAATTCTGATGCAATGCTTTCTAAGACAGCTTACGTGTTTTTGTGTTTCAGCATACAAGGCATGATGAATGTCATGTTCATTCTTTCTTCTCGTTTTTGATGACTCTGGGTCATAATTATGGGCCTTTGCAATAATACCCAGAGTATCTCTAAGATTGTTATGTGAAAACGAGTCACGTTTCTGAAATATTATCAGGCCCTTCTAGGAGAACGGGCACTGGGGAAAGAAGGGAAATGGACTCAAAACAATCCAAATCAGATTCTAACTGGATCTAGGGCATCCAGTCCTGTTGACTTTCTAGACAACAGCCATCCACCTGCCTACTTAGAAAATCTAGGTCTCTGCCCCTCTGACGGCCGGGGGGTGTTTCAATAAGTCCTCAAATCCATGGCAACCCGTCACTTCATTTTAGCAAGGAAAGGAAAGATCTATGATGACAGGAAATCACATGAAAATACCAAAGGCTTGGGGCCTCTGGGTGGCTCAGTCAGTTAAGCATCTGCCTTCGGCTCAGGCAACGATCCTGGGGTCCTGGGGTCGAGCCCCACGTCAGGCTCTCTGCTCAGCAGGGAGTCTGCCTCTCCCTTTCCCCCTGTTCATTTCCTCTCTCTCTCAAATAAAATCTTAAAAGAAAAAAGAAAATATCAAAGGCTCATTTTTATCTGAATTACTTCTTTCTTGATTTAGAATATAATTGATAAATGAATCATATGGTCTCTTTTAAATTCTAGCAAGGGACAGAATTAAAACAGGAAAAATGGCGCAAGATTTCCTCTAATCACCTTTACTCACCAGTTCCTCCCTCACCCCACTACCAGCGACTAGTCACCTGGTGATCAGGTCCCTCTAGGATTGTCACTGGCCCTTGAGCTACAAAAATCAGTGCAAGCGTGAGGAGGATGGGAGGGAGCAGGGCCTAGAACCGGCTTGACATTCTCAGTCCCTGCTGTTAACACTCTTCCACCAGCCTTGAAAACCCTTTGCCAACTCAAGTCAAGCGGTAAAGAAAAGTTGTGAAGTTCGAACTTAGTGTCTGGTGGCAATTATGAAATTTTCTAATGGTCTTTTTTGGGGGAAAGATGACGTTTAAGAGAATATAACAGATTTCACAAGCAATGTAATACTACCTCATACAGAGGGCATGTGATACTCAATAAAGCACTTACGCATCTCTCATCTGCATACTGAACAGAGGCACGTCTTTAAAAATATTCACTCCTACAATGATTAGCTGAACCTCAAAGGTTAAGCATGATGGCAAAATTTTCTATATACAGTTGCAATTATTTAAAAGAAGAAAAGTCTGTGATAAAATCATTGGGCAAAAAACCCTGATGTAACCTACTTTGAGCAGAAAAAAAATCACATTTTCAAGGTTTCACGAGATTTTTCTTTCAGCTGAGATAATTATCATTAACATGTAAAACAGAATATGAGATGCTCCTCCAGCTTTATATTTTAATAGAAACAGCCCGAGATAAAATAAGAACACGGAATTAAAACTGACAAGACCCTTAGAAGCTTTTGTTGCTTTTCTTGGCTCACACATAGAAAATCTCCTTTAATGTCATTTTAGATTCTGACTAGAAGTAAAATTAGCATCTCTTTTCTTAAATTCAACATCATAATCTGTTCCACTTCAGGATAAAGACTTACAATTACCTAGTATTCATTTTGTGTGTCTGAAAACCTAAATAGGGATCAAGAACCAAGCTGGTCGCCAGGTCGTCATTCTCACAAAGCTCCTTGGCAGACATTCCTGAAGATGGTACATATCGGCTCTGCCCTTCAAATCCCGAATTACCATTACCTATGAAAAGGAAAGAAAGAAAAGTTAACTCAAATTGAAAACGACTTCTATTTACCCATAAAACCTTTAGCTTCACTGCCCTCTCAAGCTAGTTATTAAGAAATGAAACCACTTGTTTCAATCTGTTTAATTAAGAACTGAGTATCTTTTCCATAAACAGGGAACCAAATACAGTAAATTACGGAGAGTCCTGTGGTTAGGAGACGACAGGATCAGGTTTCCCAAGAACAGGGTCTGATCAGGTGAGAGAATCTTGGGCTCACATGCCATGCTCGGCCCTTCCCGGAAGACAGGAACAGGGATGAGTGGATGCTCGTCACCACAGCAAGACAGCGTCAAGGGCCACTGCGGCTGGGGGGAAGGGCGAGGACCCAGGACGAGGACAGGACGGGCTCTGCAGTAAGTGCCAGCAGGGTGGCTCTCCAGGAGCAAAAGGAATCCAGAGGACACTACTTCACCTTCCCGCTCTGGGGCAGGTAGAGGAGAACGATCCCCACTTGGCCGACGGCGGAGGCCCACCGGTTAGGAAGCTCGCCTGCGACTTAAGGAGTCAGGTGGCAGGAGCGGGGAAAACAGTACAGAGAATTGCAGGCCGATTTCCGACCTATCTGAAACAGATTTTGAACAGATGGATACCAACAGAGAAGTGCCCAAGATATCTAACGGAACTAACTGGGTCTGGTGTCGGCAAAAACACAGCGCAGACAGGGAACGGGAAGGCCACCCTCGTCTGGGTGACGTTTTCATCAGTGCTGACTGGCGTTGGCTCCGTAGGTCAGGGACAGTCTTTTCAGTCATGTACTTACGTAGTTATGCCAACAGCATAACTTTAAACCCCTCACAAGTAAGGCATGGAACAATGAAGGGCCCAGTGAGAGGTAACCTTCTCTACACTCTCTCAAAAAAACAGATTCAACACTAAACATATGGAAACCCCTATGGAAAGGCAGGTGTATGTTTTAGAATCAAACCATTTGCACAGAGGTATGTGAAAGGTATCCAAGTTGTTGTATTTTCTACTTTATTGAAATGTAACTGGGGCGCCTGGGTGGCTCAGTGGGTTAAAGCCTCTGCCTTCGGCTCAGGTCATGATCCCAGGATTCTGGGATCGAGCCCCACATCGGGCTCTCTGCTCAGCAGGGAGCCTGCTTCCCTTCCTCTCTCTCTGCTTTCCGCTCTGCCTACTTGTGATCTCTGTCTGTCTGTCAAATAAATAAATAAAATCTTTAAAAAAAAAAAAAAAAGAAATGTAACTCACATATCGTAGGATTCACCCATTTAAAGCACACAGTTTAATGATTTTTAATGTATTCACAGAACTGCGTAGCCATCACCACAATCAATTCTACCACATTTTCATTATTCCCAAAACAAACCCCATACCCATGAGCAGCAGTCACTTGATTTGCCCCTCCCTCAGCCCCGGCAACCACTGATCTATCTACTCTCTGTCTCTACAGATTTGCCTGGTCGGCAAATTGCCTATCGATGAAATCATCCAATATGAGGTCTTCTGTGATTGGCTTCTTTCAATAAGCATAATGTTTTCAGGGCTCATCCGTGTGGTACCACACAGCAGTACTTCGCTCCTTGTTATAGGCCAAATAATATTCCATTGTGTGGACAGATCGTCTTTTGTTAGTTCATTCATCAGCTGACAGACACTGGGCTGTTTCCACTTTCGGGCTGTTATGAATAATGTTTCTATGAACATTCATGTAAAAGTCTCTGTGTAGACCTATTATTTTCCATTCTCTTAGGCACACACCTAGGAGTGGAAGTGCTAGGTCATATGGTAACCCTGTGTTTAACCTTCTGAGAAACTGCCAGACTTTTCCAAAGTGGCTGCACCATTTTACGTTCCACCAGCAGTGTATGACGGTTCCTAAATTCTTCACATCACCACCACCACCTGCTACTATCTGTCCTTTTAGTTTGATACATTCTGGTGGCTCTGAAGTGGTATCTTGTGGTTTTGATTTGCATTTCTCAGATGACTAGTGATTTCAAGCATCTTTTCACGTACTGGCCATTTGTGTATCTTTGGAGAAATATCTATGCAGATTCCCTTGCTCATTCTGAATTGGAGTTTGTCTTTTCCTGCTGACTTGGAAGAGTTCTTCGTATATTCTAAATGCTAGTCCTTTATCGGATACATGATATGAAAAGAAAATTTCTTTCCCTCCCATCCTGTGAATTGTCTTTTCATGGTCTTGAGGTTATCCCTTAGAGCACAAAAGTCTATAACTTTAATGCATTTCCATTTATCTTTATTTTTCCTTTTGTTCCTTGTGCTTTTAGTGTCCTAAGAAACCACTGCCTAATCCAAAGTCATGAAAATATGTGCTTATGTTCTCTAGGAATTTTATACTTAAGGTCTTTGATCCATTTTGATTAATTTCTCACACACAGTGTGAAGTCAGGTCCAGCTTCATCCTTTTGCATGTAGATACCCAGTTTTTCAGCATCATTTATTGTAAGACTATTCTTTCCTCAATTAATTTTCTTGGTATGCTTGTTGAAAAATCAACTGATTGCAAACGTGAGGGTTTGTTTCCAGATTCTGGATTCTATTCCATGGATATATATCTTGTCATATACCAATATAACACTGCAGTTCTGCAGGAAGTTTTGAAAATGAGAAGTGCCGGTGTGCCATCTTTGTTCTTTTTCAAGATGTTTTGGCTACTCTGGGTCCCCCGAATTTCCACAAGGATTTCAGGATTGGCTTGCCAATTTCTCTGCAAAGGAGCCATCTGAGATTTTGGGACTGTGTTCAATCTGTAGATCACTTGGGGAGTACTGCCATCGTAACAATATCAAGTTTTCTAATCAATGAACATGGGATGTCTTTCCATTTAGTTAGGTCTTTTTAAATTTCTCTCAACAATGACTAGTAGTTTTCAGAATATAAATTTTATACTTTTATTATCTGCATCCTGATCTAACCTGCTAAACTCATTTATCAGTTCCAATAGTTTTTAAGTGGATTCCTTAGAATTTTTTATACACACAATCATGTCATCTGCAAACAGATTATTTTACTTCTTCCTTTCCAATCTGGATGCCTTTTAATTTTCTCGCCTAAGTGCTGTGGTTAGAACCTCTAGCACAATGCTGAACAGAAGTGGCGAAAACAGATATTCTTGTCTTAGCCCCGATCTTAAGGGAAAAGCATTTAATCTTTCACCATTAAACAGGACATCAGCTGTGGGTTTTTGTAGACATTCTTTATCGGGTTGAAGAGTTATTCTATCCCTGGTTTGTCGAGTGTTTCTACCCTGGAAGAGTGTTGCTGAATTCTGTCAAATGCTTTTTCTGCATCTACTGGAATGATCATATGGTTTTTATCCTTCATATTACTGATATGGTAGTATTACATTAATTTACAGATATTAAGTCAACTTTGCATTCCTGGGATAATTCCCACTTGCTTATGCTATAGAACCCTTCCCACTTCTTGCTGGATTTGGTTTGTTACTATTTTAGTGAGGATTCTGTATCCACATTTATTAGAAATCACTTGGTCTGTCATTTTTCTGGTATTTTTTCTTGTGATATCTTTGGTCTTAGCAGCAGAATAATAGTGGTCTCATTGAATGAGGAAGTGCTCCCTTCCCTTCTGTATTTCGGAACAGTGTGTGAAGAACTGGGGTTAATTCTTCTTTAAATATCTGCCAGTATTCACCAACAGAGCCATCCAGGCCTGCAATTTTCTTGGTAGTGGTTTTGTTTGTTTGTTTGTTTGTTTGTTTTACAAATTATGGATTCAACCTCTTTAGTTGCTACAGGTTTATTCAGATTTTGTATTTCTTCTTCAATCAGTTTTGGTAGTTTGTTACTTTCTATATTCATTTCATCCAAGTCATCTCATGTGTTGGTATCCAGGTGTTCAGAATATTGAGTTGTAACCTTTTTTATTCCCGTGAGCCAGTAGTAATGTCACCACTTTCTTTCTCGAGTCTTCTCTTTTTCTTGGTTAGTCTTGGGTAAAGGTTTGCTAATTTTGGTGATCCTCTTCTCTTTTCAAAGACTCAACTTTTAGGGGCGCCTGGGTGGCTCAGTGGATTAGGCCTCTGCCTTCGGCTCGGGTCATGATCTCAGAGTCCTGGGATCGAGCCCCGCATCGGGCTCTCTGCTCGGCACGGAGCCTGCTTCTTCCTCTCTCTCTGCCTGCCTCTCTGCCTACTTGTGGTCTCTCTCTCACTTTGTCAAATAAATAAATAAAATCTTTAAAAAAAAAAAAAAAGACTCAACTTTTAGCTTTGCTGATTTTCTGCTATTTCCCTACTTTGTAAATTTCTACTCTATTATCCCCTTCTTCCTGCTTGCTTTAGGTTTCGTTTTCTCTGCTTTTTCTGCTGTTTTAAGTAAGAAGTTAGGTTACTGACAAAGAGTCATCTTTCTTCTTTTTTAATACAGGTGTTCACAACTATAAATTTCCCTCTAGACACTGCCTTAGCTGCATCCTGTAAGTTTTAGTATGTTGTATCCTCATTTTCAATCATCTTGAAGTACTTTGTCATTTCTCTTAGAATTTCCTCTTTAATTCATTGGTTATTTAGGAGTGTGTTGTTTAATTTCTCAAAGTGTGATTTTCTCAAATTTCTGTTATTCATTTCTAACTTTACTCCACTGTAATCAGAGAACATACACTGTATGATTCCAATCCTCCAACATTTACTAAGGCTTGTTGCATGGCCCAACCTATGGCCGACTCTGAAGAACATTCCATGTGCACCGAAGGAGGACACGGTTCTGCTGTCACCAGGTGGTGCGTGGCACAGCTGTCTGTCAGGAAGAACGAGTTTAGGGTACTGTTTCAGTCTTCCTTACCCGATGGTCTTTGACCTGGTTGTTCAGTTCATTATTGAAAGCTGAAGTCGTATCACTGCTTGAATTCTCTATTTCTCCCTTCCGTTTTATCTGCTGCTGAGTCACATACCTTGCAGCTCTGCTGCCAGTGAAGTCACTGTAGTTACTGAGGATGCAGCACAACTCCATTTTGCTTCACGCTAGGCTCTTGCTTTTTACCACTCTTGTGTCACATTCAGCATGACGCTGTCCATCTCCACACTCGCTGGGGTTTCCCAGTCTGTCCTCAGAACTGGTCTGCACTTGGCAGAGTGTAGCATGTATAACGATCATTTTCTGTGTCATTATGTACCTCTAACAATGAAACTAATGAGGCCAACAGCCATTTGAAAAAGCAAAACAAAGAAAAGTAACCAAAAAAAAGCTGCCTCATCTACTGACCAGAGGCAACACCACTAGCTAGGGCCACGACATCTCTCACTTCCTTCAGGTTCCCATCCCATGCTCCGGGGTGAGCAGGTGTCCATGAGGAGGAGAATCTATTCAGTTGTGGGCTCTCCCTCTAACTCCTATCCCAAGCGGGGCTGCCTCGTTTTCACAGCAGCAGTGACCTGCGCTGCTACGGAAGCACTGGGGGGCAGCCTGGGCCCAGTGAAGTGCGTGAGTGTCTGGACAGCAGGGAGGGCACCGTCAGAACCGGTGCAATGTATCCGAAACTGCTCCAGGTCCCAGGCAAACCCAGCTCGCCTCTGGGCAGGTCAGCGGTAACGCAAACTAGGCTCTCCTGGAGGGCGGCTAACGTAACCTCAGGAGAAGCCGGAACAGAGAAAGCTGTCCTCCTTACCATGGCTGTACCCCCTCGGATACCTTCATCCAGCTGCCTACTTAGGTGCACACTTATGCTGGGGCACTTTCCTGCTCTCAGAACTCTCGTCAGTAAGCCGGGAGGTAGCGAGGTACAAAAGTCGCTCGTCTTCACCAGCGCTCCTGTGTCAGGATAAACGACTGTTCACCCCGTATAAATGGAAACAACGGCGACAGTTTGGGACGGTGCCCTAAAGTCCACTTCCCCTGCACAGCGGACTCGATAACATATTGCTAAGCTTTCGAAGAAAGACATACTTACACTTACATCAAATGTAAAAAATACAGTTTGAACTTGCAGGAAATCCAGTGGCAGCACTTGAATATTTTTTTACAGAACGGACTGAGCACCTAGGTACACATTCTACAAAATGTAACCTGGGTCACGGATCTAAGAGCGTAACCGCGGTGATCATATTAGGCATTACGCGGAGGGTGCGCACATCGGGTGCTAATAAGAACTGTTTTAACTTTGAAAGGGTAAAAACACGCCACTGTAACTGTGAGAATACGAACGAACAAGGGTTCTGGAAAGTCAGAATACACATTCCAAGCTGCAAAGAACGCCTGCCCAGACGGCCACAGAAAGGACAGCTGTGCTGGGTACATACATCTGCTTGACCTCCTCTCAACCGCGTGTCTGCCGGCCTTCGTGGCCTCCTTGCCCGGGTGCTGCAATTTTGACGGACTCTGCTGATGGTCATTAGACAACTTGCCTCCACTCCTCCTGCCATTCACCACCATGTTCTTGGATTCTCCCAACCACTTCATGCCCACAGACCGCCTGACCCAGGTGCATTGAGTCGTTCTCTTCAGATAGCTCAGAGAATAATTCCAACGTTCTCTCCTGACAGAGACAAAATATGGAAAACAGAACCAGGAGGTAAATACACAGATGATCACACTACCCGGACCCTCGAGAAAGCTACAAGGCACGACGGCTTCGGGGCTGGGAGCCGCGGAGGAGCAGCAGCCAACCCTGCCCGCCCGTGGCCTTGAGGCTGGGGGGTGCTCCGCTGGGGCTGCGAGGAGGGAAGGACGAGGAGGGAAGGACGGGAGCAGCCGAGCCTCAGCCACCGCGGGCGCCCCACCGGGCACACCGAGCCCACGCAGACGTGATCCAAGGCGTGCTCGAGGTCTCCAAGAACAAGCGCCCCCTCGAGTTCATTGAGGATCGGGTGGGGACACACATCCGTGCCAAGAGGAAGAGAGAGGAGCCCACAGACGCGCTGGTAGCCACGAGGAAGGCGGCAGCCAAGGGCTGAACCCCACACCTCTCTGTGTAGAATAAAGCCTTTTTGGGGGGAGGTAATTTAGTAACTAAAGCTTCCACTCTTTAAAGACCACTCGGCGCCCCAAGCCATCCGGTGCCGTGCTGAGGCCTCCAGCACCCCGACTCCGCGGGCAGGGAGCTCACTGCCGTGCACGTCGCCTGTGCTGTGCTCAGAGACCGGTGAATAGTAAACGCTCCAAGTACTTCCCTCTCAGCCACCAGGAAGGTTCGTTTTGCACCTTGTTATGCTGGGACTTAGGTACAGCTCAGCAATCTGCCCAAATGACACGCTTTGGTAACAGGATGTTAGCTGTGCAAGAACTACAGGAAGTTCTCTCTCCTGTTCCGAGAGCTTAAGAAAAAGTATCTCAGTTCAGTTTTGTCCACAACAGATTTGTCTTGTTGTTAATTTGAAGCCAACCATCAAGGTGTTTCAGGGACTGATACTCAAATAGCAAAGCCCTGCCCCTCATGAAATGTTTGCCTTTACAACAGCAACAGAAATTAAGAAACGGTATTTGTTAAAATAGAGATCTCCTTCACCATCTAAATTTTAATTAGCTGAATTTGGGAACCGAATGATTTCGATAGTGAGGGATGCTTGTAATTTATAAGGACCTTTGGAAGTAAGGGTGTAACAGATTACATTTTGCTGGTAATGGAATGAGAACAGGATGTCTGTGGCATGGCCTCATTATGGAATTATGTTTTATTGTAAATCAGACTAAAAGAGCTCCAGGATAAGAAAGTGCAAACACACAGAACTTTGGACCTAAGGGGCTTTAAGATCTCAGTACAACTCCTTCGATTTGCAGGCAGAATGGACACCACAGAGGCAGAGACGTCCCATGCCCCGGCCACACCATCGGCCATGGCAGAATGAGGAGAACCCAGCACTGCGGCCTGAGGGTCTCTTCCTACCCAAAGGCCAATTTCCTTTATTTTTTTCAAACACAAAAAACACAAATGATACATTATCTTGAAGTGCTTCTAGAAATGTACACCTGGTCATACCTTTAATGATACCAAACAAAAATACAAAACATTCATTTTTTAAAAATCTTCGTTTATTTTAGAAAGCATGTGCACGTGTACAAGTGGGGGGAGGGACGAGAGAGAGAGAGAGAGAGAGAGAGAGAGAGAGAGGGGAGCCAAAGCAGACTCCCTGCTGAGCACAGGGCTCAACTCGGGGCTCATTCCCACGACCCTGAGCTCATGACCTGAGTTGAAACCAAGAACAGAGACTTAACCAACTGAGCCACCCAGGCCCCCCGGAACTCATCTCTGCATTGTTTTAAACTGTAAAACACTAAAGTTATAACCTGACCTCGTCAGTCCTCTTTCTCAAGGCGCTGTTAAAGGCAGCAAGCGAAGCTCCCCCCCGCCCCCGCCAGGCACAGACACGGCAGGAATCGAAGCCACTGTGGACAGCAACCTGCCCACGACCTGCCCCTTCCACCTGCTGCTTCACCCCCCAGTTCCACACCTTCAGAGGAAAAGAACAAGAAGGAGAAGGTAAAGTGCTTTTGGTCCTTGAGGAAGTCCATCTCAAGAATGCCCTCCTAGGACACAAAGTTTATGGGGCATGACGGAAGAATGTGTTTTCAGGACTCAGGAGTCCTAGCACCCTTCAGCGGTGAGACATAAAACAGAACCATGTGGGAGAGAAAGGAGCAATGTGGCTTCAGAGAGAATTAAGAGAGAAAAGAAAGAGCAAGTCATCTCCTCTCGGAGAATCCTGAATCCCAACCACGATCCTCACTCAGAGATCAAAAGCAGAAAACAGGGAACAAGCCCAGCAGCTTGTCCTTAAGTCAGCCCCACTTGAGGTCCTGATATAAGCTTCCATGGGAGAGCTACTGCTCTCAGTTGCTTACTCGTTCACTCCATCATCTGTTAGGGTAAAGGGCAGATGCTAAAATTTTAATCTGAGGAAATTATACCTACTGACTTAATTTTTTCCCTGAGAATTAGGAAAAGTTTGCCAATAAATCAGCACACTTCTGCCCAGTTCATGCAACAGAGCCAGAGATCCACTCTAATTTACACATAATTTTTTTAAAAGATTTTATTTATTTATTTGACAGACAGAGATCACAAGTAGGCAGAGAGGCAGGCAGAGAGAGAGGAGGAAGCAGGCTCCAGGCAGAGCAGAGAGCCCGATGCGGGGCTTGATCCCAGGACCCTGGGATCATGACCTGAGCCGAAGGCAGAGGCTTTAACCCACTGAGTCACCTAGGCGCCCCGATTTTCTTAATAACATTTTCTGTAGCTTTACATTACTGTAAGAATGCAGTATGTAACACATGCAACATACAAAATTTGTGTTAACCATTTACTTTGTCTGTAAGGCTTCTGGTCAACATGAGGCTGTTAGTAGTTGAGTTTTTAAGGAGTCAAAAGTTGTACGTGGAATTTTGACTGCACAGGGGCGTTGAGGGTCATGTGTTGTAAAAGCATGAGGAAAATTATTAGACGTCCACTATATTTCGGTTCCAGGCCCTGAGGATACAGCAAAGAACAGACACAGGTTTCTGCCCTCACATGTGCTTATACTCCAATGAAGAAATCTCTAGGAAGTAACAAATCAATGCAAGCACCTTGGAGAAAATAAAGCAGTTTCTAGGCGGCGGGGAGTTTTCCAAGTAGTGTGGGGCGGGGGGAAGCCAGGCAGCAACGGAGAACATGCCCCAGCAAAGGGCGAGCACAAAGTGGGGGACAGGGGAGAAGCAGTGGGTGTGCGGAGGGGCAACCCAGTGCCCAGTGTGGCTGTGATGGGGTGAGCGGGGCGGGGGCAGGAGGGAGGGTCAGAGAGACTGCTAGAACGTGTAACAGAGGGCCTCAAAGCCACTGCTGAGACTTGGGCATGAACACTCAGGGTGACAGAAGGCAGGAATGATGTAGTCCAAGTTACCATTTTAAAGGCCCATGCTAGCTGCTCACCATTTGGAGAAAACCTCACAAATAAATGCTTTAAAAAAAAAAAAAAAGGCAGATCTAATGCTGCTACTAGTAACTGGGGAACATGAGAGAAAGCACCAGTTAAGAGGCTACTGCACTAGCCAAACTATGGAAAGAACCTAGATGTCCATCAACAGATGAATGGATAAAGAAGATGTGGTATATATACACGATGGAATACTATGCAGCCATCAAAAGAAGTGAAATCTTGCCATTTGCAACGACGTGGATGGAACTAGAGGGTATCATGCTTAGTGAAATAAGTCAATCAGAGAAAGACAACTATCATATGATCTCCCTGATATGAGGAAGTGGAGATGCAACATGGGGGGCTGGGGGGTAGGAAAAGAAGAAAAGAAACAAGATGGGATCGGGAGGGAGATAAACCATAAGTGACTCTTAATCTCACAAAACAAACTGAGGGTTGCTGGGGGTCGGGGGGTCGGGAAAGGGGGGTGGGGTAATGGACA